>PVKM010001160.1:0-25897 GCA_004027735.1 Carollia perspicillata
AAAAAAAAAAAAAAAAAAAAAAAAAAGGCCCAAATGAAAGATTAGATCAAAGCTCCAGAAAAAATACAACTAAGCAATGAAGAGATTGCCAACCTATCAGATGCAGAGTTCAAAACACTGGTGATCAGGATGCTCACAGAATTGGTTAATTTTGGTCGCAAATTAGATGAACAAATGAAGGCTACACTAAGTGAAACAAAGGAAAATGCACAGGGAACCAATAGTGATGGGAAGAAAACTGGGATTCAAATCAATGGAGTGGACAAGAAGAAAGAAAGAAACAGCCAAACAGAAAAGAATGAAACAAGAATTCAAAAAACTGAGGAGAGGCTTAGGAACTTCCAGGACATCTTTAAATGTTCCAACATCAGAATTATAGGAGTACCAGAAGGGGAAGAGGAAGAGCAACAATGGGAAAAGTTATTTGAACAAATAATAAAGGAGAACTTCCCCAATCTGGCAAAGCAAATCGACTTCCAGGAAATCCTGGAAGCTAAGAGAGTCCAAAAGAAGTTGGGCCCAAGGAGGAACACACCAAGGCACATTATAATTACATTAGCCAAGATTAAAATGAAGGAGAGAATCTTAGAAGCAGCAAGAGAAAAGGAGAGAGTTACCTACAAAGGAGTTCCCATTAGACTATCAGCTGAATTCTCAAAATAAACCTTGCAGGCAAGAAGGGGCTAGAAAGAAGTATTCCAAGCCATGAAAGGCAAGGACCTACATCCAAGATTACTCTATCCACCAAAGGTACCATTTAGAATGGAAGGGCAGATGAAGTGCTTCCTAGATAGACCAAGTTAAAGGAGTTCATCATCACCCAGGCCTTACTGTATGAAATGTTAAAGGGACTCATCTAAGAAAAAGAGTGCCAAAAATATGAACAGTAAAATGACAACAAACTCACAGCTATTAACAACTGAATCTAAAAAAACCAAAAACGAAAACAAACTAAGCACATAAGTAGAACAGGAAAAGAACCACTGAAATGGAGATCACATGGAGGGTTATCAGTGGGGGAGTAGGTGGGGGAGAGAGGAGGAGAAGGTACAAAGAATAAGGAGCATAAATGGTAGGTAGGAAATAGACAGGGGGAGGTTAAGAATAGTGTAGGAAATGTAGGAACCAAAGAACTTATATGTATGACCCATGGACATGAACTAAAGAGGGGGAATGTGGGTGGGAACACGTATGTAGGGCGAACTGGACTAAAGGGGGAAAATGGGAATACTGCAATAGTATAATCAATAAAATATATTTTAAAAAACAGTAAAACTCTTGGCTAGTTATGGGAAATGCTAAATAGAAAAGATGAAAACTTCAAATAAATGTTAAATTAGAAGATGTAAATAGAATTGTCACACTGAAGAGAATTTGACTTTTGTACAGTTCCCTAAATATGTAAAACACCAATTAGCAACTATTATACAACTATTTTATAATATAATATTGATATAACCTTAATCTTTTTCATTGTGATGCCTGAAAGGTCTCTTGCCCGGTTGTAAACATGGCCAAGATACTTATTAAATAAGTGATATGCATAATTTATAAGACTAGTCATGACTAGGGAGTACTTAAAATTTAGGTATTCCCAACCACAAAAGACTTAGGGCAGAAGGAAGGAAGAAGACAAATATATTAATTAGAGGAAACATGACTAAATGGATGATGTGATGATTTGTTGAAGGGAGGGGAAAGGAAAAGCTGAAAATTTGAAAAGTACATAAAACAAATTCTAGAAAAACTAAGGTAGCTAGAAACTCCAGAGAATTCTCTCAGTAAGCCAGTTAAAAGCACGTTTGTTTTTCAAGGAGCAATAAAATTGTGTTTATGTATACCTGGAGTACGGTTTTAGAAAACTTTATTCCATAACTTGTTGGGAAGCGCCTATATATTCTAGAGCTTTGATTTTAATTTCTGCTGATTTTAACTGAGTTACATTAAGTAGACTACTCTGTGATTCCATAGAAAATAACTGCCTATATTATAACACTGTTAAAGGAAATATTCTGGATTCTTCTGAAAATTACCAGAAAAATTTATTTTTTCTCTCGTTCTAGAAGAAATTCACACGAGATGACTTACATCCACTGTGGTAAAGATTGGTTCAGGCTAGAATCATTAAGTTATTAAATCTAATGGTCTTAAAGTATCTTTCTACTGCTTATTAGTTGAAATGGAAAAAATAATATCTACTAAGTAGAGACACCAGGCAACACACTGACCAGCAATCAAAATGAACATCACTGACTGGGAACAGGGAGATATTGTGTGCCTCCAGATGTGAACTCCTAAGAAGGATACAATTGATGTGTGTAGTATTCTGAATGGGGCTTTGTAACCTGAATCTAATCAGGGCAGAAACCCAAATTGAGGAATGTTCTGTACAATAACCAGTATTCTTCGTATTCAACAAGGTGATGCAATGTCACGAGGAACTGTTCCACAGTAAAGGAGACTAAAAAGATAAGACAACTAAATGCAACATGTGATCTTGGACTGGAGGGGAAAATGATAGAAAAAGATCACTAGAGCCCTGGCTGGTGTGGCTCAGTGGATTGAATGCCGGCTTGTGAACCAAAGGGTCACTGGTTCGGTTCCCAATCAGGGCACATGCCTGGATTGTAGGCCAGGTCCCCAGTAGGGGGCCACATGAAAGGCAACAGCACATGGATGCTTCTCGCCCTCTTTCTCCCCCTCCCTTCCCCTCTCTCCCAAAATAAATAAATAAATAAAATCATTTTTTAAAAATGATATTATTGGGATAATTGAGACAACTGGAATATGCACTATGGGCTGTTAAGTAGATGAAAGTAGTGTATTATAGTAATGATAAATTTCCTGAGTTTGATCATTTTACTGTGGTTACCTGAGAGAATAATCTGTTTTTTTAGAAAACAGTCACTGGAGTATTAAGGTATAAGTCGGCATAACAAAACATATGTGGCTAAATGTTTAAAATGGTGAATCTGAGTAAATAGTACATAGGAATTTTCAGTATTATTCTTGCAACTTTTCTATGAAATTTGAAATTCTTGCAAAATAAGAAATTAGGAAAAAAAAAGATGAGTATCAGGAACCCAACCTGGAGGGCTTCTACACTGTATAATTGTGCACTGGCCAGGTGGATCAATGATCCTGATCCCATACAGCAAAAAGGTTGCAGGTTCAGTGACCAGTCAGGGAATGTCCAGAAGGCAACTGATCAATGTGTCTGTCTGTCTGTCTCTCTCCACCCTTCCTCTCTCTCTAAAATCAATAAATATATCCTCAGATGAGGATTAAAAATTGACTAACTATTCTACATATCAAACATAGTAGGCAAAAGCAGACTTTTCCATGTTACTTTCAAGTCACTAGGCTAACTCACTCTCTTGTCAATTGCCATGTCCTCAACACAGTCATATACCCTATGGAGAGGGTCCTTCTGATGAGAATGAGCTTATGTTTTAAGAGTGGTATTTTTTATATACCACTTTAACATTAGCTCCTACCCTCCGCGACAGCATGGATGGAACTGGAAAGCATTATGCTAAGTGAAACAAGCCAGGTGGTGAAGGACAAATACCATATGATCTCACCTTTAACAGAAACCTAAACAACAAGACAAACAAGCGAGCAAAATATAACCAAAGACATTGAAATAGAAAAACAGGCTGACAGTAACCAGAGGGGAGAGGGGAGGGAATTTCAGGGGAAAGGGGGAAGGGGTCACAGGAATAAGTATAAAGGACACATGGACAAAAACTAAGGGGGGTGGAAATGGGAGGGAGGTGGGGAACACTGTGGGGGTGGGCTGGGATGGGAGTAAAAGACAGAAAACTGTACTTGAACAACAACTAAAATTAAAAAAACAAAGAAAAAAGAGTGGTATTTTTTATATACCACTTTAACATTGTTTCTATAACATGTTAGTGAGTTTTGCTTTATTTACAAGAAATTGATATGTTTCTTTAAATGGGATCACAAGAGAAAAATAGAACAGAGTTAAAGCTGCCTGTATTTTTTGGATTTTAGATTTACTTTTTGGATTTTGTTAACCTATTTCTAACTCTTTTTCATTCTTAATATTTGACTGCTGGCAAAGCCACATCCTTTGTTTCAAATTGCACACTTGCCCACTGTGGGAAAGTAAAACCTCTTTGTGGAGATGATACTGGGCGACTATTCAAGATGGGATCAGATTTAGTGACACTTAAGATTTGGCCTGCAGTAGAATACAAAATGAACTGCAGAAATGTTACTACTTTCCAAACTGCCTCTGCATTCACCTCTAAAAGATGTTCCAAAGTGTTTAAACTAGATTTTCAGAAATATTATAGTTGTAAAACCTGTGACACCAGTAATAGTTGTGCCAAGCATGAGTTTTATTTTAGTAAGTTGTTCACCTGTGCCAATGTTTAAATGTACTTCTGTACAAAAATATATGGATAATAGTTCCCCTTTTAGGAAAATCAATGCATCAAGATAGTAATAAAATATAACATTGTATACATGTACATGCATTATGAAATTACAAATAGATCTATGTTGGGCCAAATGTGATCTAATCATTCTGTAACTTCTGTTTAGGTATATGATATTAAAAAATGCTGAACAGGCTTTTTTCTCTCAGAGTAAAGCCATACACTTCATATTATTATGAGTAAATCATATTTGACATGTAATTTTAGAATGAAGTTACCCTAATCTAAAGTAACAGTGTAACAACAGGGATAAACACTGAAGCCTTTCATAAGATGAAATGAATTTTAAAATTCTAGAGAGTTTTAGTTACAAGTAATTTGAAATGCAATTTAGAACACTTAACATGTATTTCTTTCAATGGTTAACTACATTAGAACAGCTATTATTCCAAATGGTAGTGGGCTGACAAGTTGTAATAATTAATCGCCTTTCTAAAAATTGGATTGTAATGTTTAATAAACAGTCTATATGACCACAGAAGTCTTTTTTCCCAATTTTAGAAATTTATTTTAAGAAAATACTATGTTGGCATATAATACACAGATGCATATAGATACAGACACATAACATAAACATTATTGGCATATACAGGGTGGACAAAAACAGGTTTATAGTTGTGAGTACACAAAACACAGAGTTTATTCTTGTATTATTATTTATTAATTAGTGTACTCATTTCCATATGAACAAGTGTAAACCTACTTTTGCCCCATGCTATATGTATGTACATATATAATTACGGTGTTGTAAAACTGAATGAGATCCTAAAAGGCATTTTAATTATACTGTATGCTATGTGTGTAAAAGTTCAGGTAGAGTAGATTTTACTAGAATACACATCACTTCTAAAAATCATCTCAGATTTGTGATGGTATAGTTTGAGTCTAAGTAGTTCTCTGTATACAGGCTTTCTTCTCTCGATCTATACAATTTATCACTATTTCCACTGTTAGAAAAAAAAGTAAGGATAGGAAATAAAAAGTGGGCAAAGAGGAAAAGAGAAGGAAAGAATTCAAAATGGAAGTGTAACAAAAGTAGAAATAGAAATGCACAGGGGGCAGGAAAGAGGAAGGGAGAGGAAAGAAATCCCCATATTTGGGATGGTAGTGAAAAGTCACTTATAAAGTACACTGACCACAGGAAAAATGACAACCTTTAGGAAAAAAACAATGTAGCTTTTGGTCACACCCTATTTTGCCACGATACACATAATGTAAATTATTTTAATATTTACATCAAGGTTAAAAGCAAGTGGTAGCTCTCTGTAAAAAAGAAGAGATGATGATGATAACATGATTATGAATGTTATAATTTTTATTAAAATCTTAATAAACATTCATTTTATATTTCTGGAAATGTTTTCTACTTATATGGTTAGTACCCAAAATATCCTTCATGGATATTCCTTACACCCCCCACACATAAATATCTTCTTCACTCATTGACACCAGACATTTGTCTCATTCAAGGTAGTAATTAAAACTAATTCAACTAACTTCACCTCAGCAATGATAAGTAATAGCTTTATGCATCGCATTCTCTAACCACAACCTCCTATGCTTCCAGCTCTTTCACATAATGACTCCCACTATATCTGTTCTTTAGTTTAAGAGGCACTTCTTTTTTTATTGTTGATCAATTACAGTTGTCCCCATTTTCTCCCATTACTCTTCCCCTACCTACCCCCTCATCCCACACTCAATCCCCCTTTTGTCTTTGTCCATGGATCCTTTACACACGTTCCTTGACAACCCTTCTCCTTCTTTCCCTGTTATGCCCTCAACCCTCTCCTCTGGTTACTGTCAGTTTATTCTTTATTTCCGAATCTATGGTTGTATTTTGCTTGCTTGTTTGTTTTGTTGACTAGGTTCCACTTAAAGGTGAGATCATATGGTATTTGTCTTGCACCACCTGGCTTATTTCACTAAGCATAATGTTCTCCAGTTCTGGACCACTCTACTTTGTTTTTAGCTATCAGCCTGTTCTTGTCCTAATTTATTTCCCTCTTCAGCCTAGAGCCCATAGTATATCCGCTGTTTGTTGCAGATATTAGTGGTTGGCTAACCCAACAATCATTGCCAATAATGTTCCCCCTCACATTTAGAGGAGAGTAAATGAAATACTCACTTTTTCAGTATCTTTACAGCAAGATATGTAGCACAGTTCTTGGTAGTGAGATGCTGGTGATAGTTTTCCTGATAAAAGCAACAGATAGAGCTGGCATTTCCTTTTCCCCATTCTTCTCACTTTGAATACATATAGGTTACCTGAAGCCATGGGAGCTAGCTTGTGGCTATAAATGAAAGGTAAAAAGAATGAAATTCTAGCCCTAACACACTTGAGCCCCTGAACCAAGGATAAGAATCCTCACATTTGTTAAATGAGAATAATAAATGTTTATTGTTTTAAGCCACTCCAAGTTGGGTTAGCTCTTACTTCCAACAACAAAAAAAGCATCTTATCTCCTCTCTCACTAATTCCTCTATTCCCTTGCCCCACTGTACTTCTCTTAAATGTGGCTGATGAGATTCCGACTCTGAATCAACCTAATGGTCCAATGATTATATTTCTACCCAAAATGATGAGTGTTATAACAGGGTGCAGCCAGGAGGGAGCTCCAATGAGAGATCAAGGACCCCCTCAGTTCTGTACACCCCTCCCCCTGGCAGAGCCTTACTGGGAGGCAACTCCCCCTGGTTACAGGACTCAGTGCCTGCCTGAGAGATGACTGGCTCCCTGCCATGGGGCCACACCTTCCAGGACTCACTATGGCAACCGAGTATGGGAGTCCTGGGGGCTGTGGCGGACTGTGGGAGGAGCTGGGAAAGGAGCTTCAGAGGAAGACAGCGGAAGTATAAAAGGGGGGACATGGCAACCATTACAGTAGAGAACCACACGACTTGGAAAAGTGCAGATCCCCTTGCAGCATTGCAAGGAGCAGATCCACAAGGCTTGGTGAGATTGCAGACCCCTGCACCTCTGGTGGAGGAAAGGAGAGGATTTGCCTGGACGGCAACACAGCTGACGGTGCCAGTGACCTGGAGATGCAGATGTGTGCTGTTTTCCAGACTTACCATAGCTTGCATAAGGGCAGGGGGAGAAGGAAGCACTGCGGGCATCAGTAGTTGGCCTAAAGAACTTTGCTAGTTTAATGGGGACATTGGGTCACTACTTTGAGCTTGTATAGCCTTAAATAAACATTTCCTTTCCTTTTCAATAATCTCTGCCATTGAGAGATGTCTTTCCTCTGGTGGCAGACAGATGAACCCAGGAGGTGGTCCGGACAGTATTAGTATATTGTCCTCTGGAGTCTGGGCCACTGTGTATGTGTGTGCGTGTGTGTGCGTGTGTGTGTGTGTGTGTGTGTGAGAGAGAGAGAGAGTGAGAGAGAGAGAGAGAGACTGTTCTGTAACAGTGTTACTAGAGAAAATTACAGATCTATATAGATTGATATCACTATAAATTCATGAACCACAAGTTTAACTAAGGCCATGGTGCCTTCCATGTTTGCACAGTCACCTTCCCTATTCACTTAAAAACTATGATCATCATGGCTTCTATAGCCACCATTCCATCAAAATTGTTTGCATACAAAGTCACCAGCAGCCAATTCATAAAATTCAAAGGACTTCTCAATACTCACTCTACCTGTTACTACATCCAAAGAATCTCTCTGCAGCTTCAGTCAATGTCAACTACTATGTCTTTATTGAAACAGTCTTCACTAATTTTATAACACTGTCCTACTTGTGTGACTATTCTTTTCTTATTTGAAATGGATACCAGTTCCATTGTGAAGTTCTCCATATGGTCATCTATTTTCTTGAAAATATTAATCACAGTAACTTTTTTGGTTATAATAATTTTAAAGTCTATGAGAATGCCAATACCTAGATCATATGTAGGTCTATTTCTACTGTCTAATTTTTCCCATGGTCCAGTTTCTTCATATGCCTATTAATATTTGATCGAATAAAGAAATTTTATATGAAAAAAACTCTAGGAGCTCTGCATATTATTTTCCTCCAGAGAGGATTAACCCTACCCTTAGTAGGCAATTACAGCAAAGTCAGATCACCTCAATCTAATGAATGAGTAGAATGAGTAGTAGTTGCCGTGCAGTCTTTTAAAGGGTCACTCTACTTCTAATTCACCCCCAATTCCCAGGGCATAGATGCTTCAGGGGTGTCAACTTAAATCTTGAGGCATTTTCTGGGGTCACTCCTCCATGGAAGGATGTGAACATTAATTGTTTCTTTAGTAACTATGAACTTGGGGAAAACTCCCCTCTGCTTTTCAGCTACTTTCTGCTCAATTAGGCTTTCTCACACCATGAACAACTTAAGAATTTGGCAAATGACTAGAGGAAATAAGCCACTGAGTGCAAAGTTCACTTCTTTACTCATCCCTTCAAAACTTTGGCCCCTCTAGTGTTAACTGTGTGGACAGTACCCAGTTTTATTTTCTTCCCAGCCATATGAGATAGCTGAGACATCTGATGGCTTTGTACCACACACCAATAACTGGCAAATGCTCCAAAGGGAAGTATGACTAACTTCTCTTGAGTTTCCCTTACTCATCAAGGTTTTAACTTAAGCCCTGTCTGGCCTGGCAAATTTCCCATGCTTTCAAATAGAATTTTTGTCTTCCATCTGGCTTATTTAGGTGTTCTTGGTAGAGCATCCTTTAGGCTCAAGTTACTACATCATTGCCAGGAGTAGAAATCTTTCCTTGACTATTTTTTATTCCCCTCTCCAAACTCCTTGCCATATAATGGAGTCATAAATATTATTTCTTCTGCTAGGAACACATGCCTTTCATTTTCTCTTTCCCACTTTCACCCCTATTTGTCTTTTAGGTATCATCTTAGAATGCTCTGGGAAGTGTTTTCTGATTGTCAAAGTCTGAGTTAGATGACATTTTTGTATGTGCCCTTAATATTCAATAGTTCTTCCACATCAGCACTTAACACAATTCATTATAATTTCCCATTTACTTATGTGTACTTGCCCCCATGTGAAGGCTGAGACAGTGTTATATTTACCACTGTATTCCCAGTAATTTTTCACTGTATCTTCAAATATATAGCACAGTGCCTAGCACAGAGCACAGTAAATATTTGTTGAATGAATTCTCTGGCAATCAGCTGGTGGGCAGCACAGAAAACGATGTGGCTCAGTGCCCCTCTGCTTCCACCCTCTCTTGTCTCTCTTCAGAGTAATCATGCTATGAGGAATTCCTCATCTCCTCTTCCTCACTGACAGCTCAATGTAATTTTGAGAAATCAATCACACCTGTATAACTTAAATAAGGCCAAGCTACCCAATGGTTCCCTAATGGCATGGAGCTGTATACAAGTAACAATTAGAATAAAGCATGGTTGGAAAACAATGTAAGTAGATACTGAGTTTTCTCCCAGGACACCAAAGGATGATTCCATTTATAATGTGCAACAAAACTGAAAAAAATTTTCCATATATCTCTCTCTGACTCAACGTTTCATACTCAAGCCAGCATGGTCCCAAAGCTTCCTCCCCATTCCAACATCTAGGCTATAAAACTGGAAAGAAAAAGCAAATAAATAGCTCTCTCCCTATCCCACCTCATCCAACCTCTGTAGTTTACTCTCCTTTCCCTGTGTCATGTCTTTTTAGTATGGCACAACTTAGCCTCTCTAATATATTTCAAATTTTCTGTCTATCTATTAACATATATATAAGGGTGGCCTGAGGACTGACTACACAGCAAGAACTCCTTTTCCTTTGGATGGTGGTGCTTGTGGCTTGCTAATGTATATGGCTGTATTTTTATCTTGAATATCTGTATATGTCTCCTCTTTCCAAATTTTCCTATAGCACCACATCTCCATTCTCCCTCTTTGTTCTGATTTCCAGTCAATCACTGACCTCAATCATAGTGTGTTAATCTCAGTACAAGACCCCTATAACCAAAAAAAGGGACAGAAGCAAAAGCTCACAAGTTTTAAAATTCAATTAGGCTTTCTAAAGAACACGTGCCATTTAAAATCTTCAAAAATGCTCCTGAGTCCTATTCTGACATTCACAAGTCTCAATCTACTTCTTCATTGTCTTATTTAAGTACTAGCATTCAAGTCAGAAATATACAATTATCTTACTCAATGCTACTGCTTTTGTTTAATTGTTAGTTTTACAAATGTGCTTGCTACTGTTCCATTGCAAATATATAGGGTTTCAGTGACATTACTGACTATCCTGGGGGAGCCCAACCACCATTCATAACATTGCTTCTGTGGGAAAATGCTTTCTAGATTGTAAACACCTGACATTTAGACAAAGTTTTCCCACTTGCGTAATCAGGATTCAAATAATAATGCATCCCACATCTGTCTACAAGCCATTTATAAGATTGAGACTGCCTGTATTTGAAAAACACATGTTGGTATGTTGTTCTTAACCAGGGGGAACATATTAGGATGCTGAGATTCTATACCTGAATTTTTCTTCCTGGTTTTCAATTCTATCCCTCCATTCTGACAGATTAGATTCATGTAAATCCTAAAGAAAATTATGTCAGTATATCAGGTGCTCTGTTTTTAATCTTTTTAGAATGACTTTCAACATGTAAAACACCAGTTAAGCAATCAGGTTACAGAAACCTCTCAATAATTACAGAAACCACAGGTTTTCAGAACCAAATATATGTACTGAGACAGATGTTTTGTTTTCAGAATTCTATCTAATGAAGTTACATTTTTTCTTTTCACTGGCTAGTAGGTTTACCTGATAAACCTACTACCATTGAATGTTATTGCCTACAGCATAAATTAGTCTAGGAGTAATTGAGGAGAAAATGGTCAATGGGTATTTCCAGTCTAGGGATTGTAATGCCATTAGCAACTGAAGAATTGGGTAAGTGAAGGAGTAGTACTATTGAGTATAGTGTCAAAATGGTTGACAACAGAGTTATAGTTGGGTAGATATAGAAATGAGAAAATACTGAAATGGGACAAAGCATTGTAGACAATCCCACAGAAAAGCACAAGCAGAGTAGGTTGAATAGACTAGGAAACATAAAAGGAGAAGAGGCTGTGTTTAAATATAAAAATTTTAGAGTACCTAGGGGTACAACAGCTTGAAATGATAAAATCCAAATTGGTGATCACTAGGTCTAGTTGATCAGAAACAAATGTCTTGAGTCAAAGTTGACTCCAAGGTTTTGAACCTAGGTGACTGGGCTAATCACTGTTAGAGATGGAGGCTGTAGAGAAGCAAGATGCTTTGGAGGGAACACATACTCAGCACTATGTTCTGAGTTCTGGGATGAACAATAAAAACAAAATAGTATTAAATGTCTATTCTTAACATTTTGTTAACAAGTGATAAATGGATATGATAACATTGATTGCTATTTGCATTCATTCTTCTCAAGTGGCCTGTTCACAAATGTTCCATGAATTCAAAAGAAAAAGATTCTATTTTAATACTTCAAGAGTAGTGGCATTTTACCCTTCTGTTTGAGGGGGTCACCTTAGGATAGCCATTGAAATCCCTTATGTTCAGTGTCACATTCATCTGTATAAACCAACCTCTGCATGACTGCTTCGGAGAAATTTATAGAGGCTATGATCTGCTCAGGAAGAAAAGCTTTCTCAGGAAAAAACTACACACTACTGCTTGAGGTCATTTTTGTTAAGAAACAGGTCTGACAAGACTCCACTGATACTAACTCAACCTGCTATGCTAGGATATAGTTATCTAAGGATGATGATAAACTTCTCTGAACAGTAAAAACTGTGAAGTGATTGCCAAAGGCCTGGTTTGCTGACATTGATCAAGGTCAGATTTATATCTAGAAGTAGGAACTATGTATGAAACATTTTCCATTTATAGCAGTCATGCAAATTGGTCTACCATCAAGGCACTTACATGGAACCAAGCCATGGGCAAGTTTCTATCAAAATATTCAATATAAATTTCAGAGAACTAGCAGTTTATGTAGGCCCACATACTCTCTGTAATACCAGTCTTGAAAAGGTCAAATCAGATGAAACAGTAGTGAATATAAGAAGGTATGTCTTATATTCTGGTTGATTATAGCCCTTTCATGTTTTCATTTTTCCTAATCAATTTGTAAGATTGATATCTAAAGTAGAAAGAACATAACTTTATATTCTTTGATATCCTAATATTGCACCTCAAAGCCACTCTTTGTTTGCGTGTTTGTGCTTTTGTTCATTCATCTTTTATGTATTCACGCATTTCTGAAGGTCTTATTACTTTCCAAGATACATGCTTTCTGCCATATCTACAAATATGAGTAAGACATTGTGCCCCTCAAGAGTTCACAGTCTAATAAGACAGACAGGCAGTTAAAGGAACCAATATAAAACAGTGTGGGAGTTTACAGAGGGCACTGTGATGAAAGTATCATGGAAGGACTGAGGATATAGGTCCAGTCCTCCTGGTGATAGGGCCAAACTGAGTTTTAAAGGATGAGCAGTAGTAAATCAGGTGAAAAGAATAAGGGAGGGCACTTGAGGCAGAGGGACAAAATGACCAAAGTTATGAAAGGATGGGTGGGTGAGACAGTAGACAAGACTGAAAGCTGCTGCCCTGGTCAGGTAACTCAGTTGGTTGTACAGCTGTCCCATAAACTGAAAGGCCATAGGTTCAACGCCCAGTCAGGGCACATACCCAGGCTGTGGGTTTGATCCCTAGTAGGGGCATGAACAGGAGTCAACTGACCAATGTTTCTCTCTCTCTCTCTCTCTCTCTCTCTCTCTCTCAAATCAATGAGATACCTTCTGGTGAGGATTTTTAAAAAATATTTTATTTATTTACTTTTAGAGAGAGGGGAAGGGAAGTTGAAAGACAGGGAGAGAAACATCAAATAAGTTGCCTCTCACATGCCCCCAAATGCAACCAAGGCTCGCAACCAAGGCATGTGCTCTCACTGGGAATCGAAACAGTGACCCTTTGGTTTACAGACCACTGAGCCATACGAGCCAGGGCAGGGTAAGGATTTTTTTTTTAAAACAGAGATTTTAGAGGAAAAAACAGGATTAAGATTTTGATATGATCAAATGGAATATTACTCAGCCATTAAAATGAATGAAATATTATTTTCTACAGCATGGATAGACATAGATGGTATTGTATTAAGTGAAAATAAGCCAGTCAGACAAAGACAAATACCACATGATTTCACTTGTATGTGGAATCTAATGAACAAAATAAACTAACAAACAAAATAGAAACAGGTTCATAGGTAGAGAACAAACTGATGGTTGCCAGAGGAGAGAGTATTGGAAGGACTGGCTATAAAAAGTGAAGGGATTAAGAAGTACAATTGATAGGCACAAAATAGTCACAGGGATGTAAAGTATAGAATATGAAATATAGTCAATAATATTGTAATATCTATGTTGTGGTGCCAGGTAGGTACTAGAATTATCGAGAGATCACTTCTTAAATTATGTAAATATCTAACCAACATGCTGTATACCAGAAGCCAACAAAAAATAAACTTGAATGTCAAGTGTATTTGAAAAATAAAACAAAATATAAGAAAAGAAAACACCCTAAAATAAAATAAACTACATAGAGGAAAAGTTTTTTGACATGTTGAATTGAAGGTGCCTGTGAAAAACCCAGGTAGAATTGCCCAACAGGCATTTGGCTATGTAAGTCTGAAGTTCCAGGGAGAATTGTGGGCTACAGCTACAGAGTTGAGAACCATATGCATGACAGATAAAAATATGGGAGCAAAAAGAACAAGGACTCAGGGAGGAAACTTGGTCAAAAGGGCTTTTTATATGCATAGAGCAAAGAAAACATCAGTGACAGAGACGAGATACAGAAAATATCAGAGAAATCAGGAAAAAGGTGGCATCACAAAAACAATGCTGACAAACAATTTTGTGGAAAAATCTACAAACAACTGTGGAGATGACCCAGATTCTGAAACTTTTTTTTTTTCTGAGATTGTGCTCTCATAGAGTAATGGCAAGAGTGCAGTATGTTAATTGTCTGTGTATGTCTCTTTCTGGGCTAGTGTCTGGCTCATTGTTAATTCTCAATGAATATTCATTGAATCAATTAAGGAATGTCTGTTAATGTGAAGACCATATATTGTTACATGAAATATAAAGGTACATGGATCAAGAGAGAATTTAAGCCATTTTTATGGCTCTTGTGGTACTATCTTGTTGGTTATCAGAAGAACATAATGGTAACAGTCCAGTCTGGGGGAAGATTTCTCAGGTATAGGAGAATATTCATCACAGAGCTAGAAATGAACAAGCTGTACAGCCCACACATTCTAATCATTAATTCAACAGATATTTAAAATCTACTATAAGTATTTGCCTGACACTGGGCACTGGGGAATCTTTGGATAACAAGAAAAGTGAATACTGTCTTCTCTAGTGGAATTTATGTTTCAGGAGGGGAGGGAGAGACAATCAATAAATAAGTAGATGGCAGGGGGTGATAAATGCTAAGAAGAAAAATAAAGTAGTGTGGGGCTACTAGTTTACAGTTTACACTAAAATCCAGTTATTGCTTATTTATTATGTAAAGATGATCATAAATTTTATGAAAAAAACGATGGAAAATGAATTTAAGAACCAAATAATTTCTGGAAAATTATAGTAACGGTGGTAGTTTAAAATATTTGTGACTCAGAAATAAATGATTTCCAGCCAAGATGGAAGCATGCATGGATACACTTTGTCTCCTCCCACAACCAAAGAAGGACAACAACAAATTTAAAAACAAAAACAACCAGAACTGCCAGAAAATTGAACTGTCTGGAAGTCCGACAACTAAGGAATTAAAGAGGAAACATTCATCCAGACTGGTAGGAGGGGCGGAGATGGGCAGCTGGGGTGGAGAGGACTCACGGCAAGGTGGTGGCTGGGGAGCAGGTGAGGAGGGCGGCTAGTAGACTGGGCAGTCCCATATTTATGTGAGGATCAACCAGAGGAATAACTGGGGAGCTAGACAGACTGCACAACCCAGGGTTCCAGAGTCAGGGAATAAAGCCTCAAAACCTCTGACTGAAAAAACCTGCGAGGGTTACGGCAGCAGGAGAAACACCTAGCCTCATAGGAGAGTCTGTTGGAGAAACCCAAAGGGTCCTAGAATGTACACAAACCCACCCACCCGGGAATCAGCACTAGAAGGGCCCAAGTGCTGTGGATAGCAGAGGAAGTGTCTGAAAGCCTGCTGAGAGCTGAGCAAGTGGCATTGTCCCCTCTCAGACCCCTGCCCCACATACAGGACCACAACACAGTGATCTGGGTTGCCCTGACCTGGTGAATACCTAAGGCTCTGCCCCTTACTATGTAATAGGCATGCTGAAATTAAAAAAATATATATATGGCCCAAATGAAAGAACAGACCAAAGCTCAAAAAAAAAAAAAAAAAAAAAAAAAAAAAAAAAAAAAAAAAAAAAAAAAGAAAAGAAAGAAAGAAATACAACTAAGCAATGAAGAGATAGCCAACCTATCAGATGCACAGTTCAAAACACTGGTAATCTGGATGCTCACAGAATTGGTTGAGTATGGTCACAAAATAGAGGAAAAAGTGAAGGCTATGAAAAGTGAAATAAAGGGAAATGTACAGGGAACCAACAGTGACAGGAAGGAAACCGGGACTCAAATCAATGATTTGGAGCAGAAGGAAGAAAGAAACATTCAAGAAGAACAGAAGGAAGAAACAAGAATTCAAAAACAAAAAAAAAATGAGGAGAGGCTTAGGAACCTCCAAGACATCTTTAAATGTCCCAACATCTGAATCATAGGGGTGCCAGAAGAGGAAGAGAAAGAAATTGAAAACTTATTTGCACAAATAATGAAGGAAATCTTCCCCAATCTGGCAAAGGTAATATAGATTTTCAGGAAGTCCAGGAAGCTCAGAGAGTCTAAAAGAAGTTGGGCCCAAGGAGGAACACACCGAGGTACATCATCATTAAGTTACCTAAGATGAAAGATAAAGAGAGAATCTTAAAAGCAGCAAGAGGAAAGGAGAGAGTTATCTACAAAGGAGTTCCCATTAGACTATCAGCTGATTTCTCAAAAGAAACTTTACAGGCAACAGGGGGCTGGTAAGAAGTATTCCAGGTCATGAAAGGCAAGGGCCTATATCCAAGATTACTCTATCCACCAAAGGTACCATTTAGAATGGAAGAGTAGATAGAGTGCTTCTCAGATAAGGTCAAGTTAAAGGAGTTCATCATCACCCAAGCCTTATTGTTTGAAATGTTAAAGGGACTCATCTAAGAAAAAGAAGATAGAAAATATGAACAGTTAAATGACAACAAACACACAACTATCAACAACCAAACCTAAAAAAACAAAAACAAAAACAAACTAAGCACACAAGTAGAACAGGAAAAGAACCACTGAAATGGAGATCACATGGCGTGTTATCAGTGGGCAGTGGACGGGACAGAACTGAGGAAAAGGTACAGGGTCTAAGAAGCATGAGTGGTAGGTACAAAAAAGACATGGGGAGGTTAAGAATCATATAAGAAATGCAGAAGCCAAAGAACTTATATGTACAACCAAGGACATGAAATATGGGAGAGGAATGCTGGTAGGAAGGGTGGTGCAGGGTGGAGGGGAACAACGGGGAGAAAAATGGGACAACTATAATAGCATAATCAATAAAATATATTAAAATAATTTAAAAATATAATAAAACACAAAAATTTAAAAAATAAAATAAAATAAAATAACACAGAAATGAGATGGGTCATGAAAAATTACAGAAGGAAATGTACCTGCTATCAATTTTAAGTCACATTATTTTTTTAATTCTTACTTGAGGATAAGTTTATTGATTTTAGAGAGAGGGAGGGAGAGAGAAAGAAACAATGATGTGAGAGAGAAACATCAATCAGTTGCTTCCCTTACACATCCCACCCAGGAATCCAATGTACAATTTTGGTGCATGGAAAGATGGTCTAACCATCTGAGCTACCTCATCAGGTCTCAAGTAATTTTTTAATTAATTAATTAATTAATTAATTATAGAGAGGGGAAGGGAGGGAGAAAGAGAGGGACAGATACATCAATGCGTGGCTGCCTCTGGCTTGTCCCCCACTGGGGACCCAGCTGGCAACCTAGGCACATATCCTGACCAGGAATGGAAATGGTGATTTCCTTGTTCATAGGCTGGCACTCAGTCCACTGAGCCACACCAGCAAGGGCTCATGTAATATTTTTAATGAGCAAAACTGGTTTTGAAATTACTCCGAATTTACTTGAGTAAGTTCTTCTCGCCACAGATCTTTTTCCTTTTCCCCCTAAATATTACCCAAAAGGGGTGGTGGTGGATGAGCGATATATCAAGATAACCTTGGGAGCTGTGAAATCAGAGGAAATAATTTCCTTTGTCAGGCTGTATTAATATCAACACAGGCATCCTTTGACTAATTGAAATTCCAAAGGAGAAAGATAAATACTTAAATAAAATTGATTATGAATTCATATTGATATGAGTGTGTTCAATCCATTTAACTTTGGTTATTATCTCATGCTTGTTCCTGATATTCATCAGGAATATTTCTAATATATTCCTATGCATATTAAAAGGGAGAACATTCTAGAGAGGAGTCAGGAACAAAGGAATTACTTATCAATCTATTTGCCTCTAACTGATCTCAAAATTCAAGGCTGGGGGTAATGGAGGTATATAGGGACAGAGAAAGAAAAACATTCCAATTTCCCACTAATTTGATTTCAAAGTACATAGGCAATAAGAACAAAAGTCTTATAGCATAGACATCCTCTTTGCCTCTAGGCTGAAATGAATTGCCTTTGTGAAAGTCCTGTGAGACCAAAGAGGTTTCCCTCAACTTGTAGCCCACTTTTGGGGGTTCTCTAAAGGCATGAAAGAAAACAGCACTGCCTTAGGTAATAAACCAGGCAAGTCCTGCCTGAATCTGTCATGTAAAGTATTAGAAAGCCTTCCATCCTGTGCTTGTGTTCACGGGTTCCATTTTCTTGTGCCTTCAGTTCAGCACTTCTGCTGGTGGACAGATAGGCCCGTAAGTAGGAACAATGAAAATCATCTATTCCCTGAATAGGAAAGAAGCGGTCATGGGCAGAAGTGAAATGTATTCATTGTTTGTGGCAATACAGTGATGGCACTCCTTCTAGTAAAAACAAAAGCACACAGAATATCAACATTGAACATAAGAACAAAAAGTCAGGGATCCATTTGCCTTAAAGGCATATTGTACCTCAGTTATCATTAAAACCTAGTTGCTGGTTTTGCCCCTCTCAAGTACAAAATTAAGCTAATTAAAGTACTAATGAAAGTGGTCATGATTTTTTAACCAAATGGACCTCAAATTATAAACTTCATAGTTCAGAAGTATTTGACTGAATGGATCAAAGATTAATTAATCTGCCATATAAAAATTTCATTATGAAACTTAGAAACTGAGAGTCTTCATACTAACCAGGATATAAGTTCCGTATAGAAAGGGAAAAGATTACATGAGGCTCAGGTTTGTCATGTGTGGGGATATGACAGCAATTTGAATGCATTTCTAATCCTGCAATTCTATCTCATGGTACAGCAGGAAAAGTGCTAGAATAATCATCAGAGGGTATAAATTCTAGGGTCAATTCTTCTACTAATGAGATACATGAAGCTGCACAAGTTTTTTCCTGTATGTGCAAGGAAGGAGTTGGTAAATGTACTTGAAGATCACTTCCATCTTTAAATTTATATGATTTTAGGACCTGTATGCAAATAACTTCTATTGATGGATATGCAAATAGCTATTAATGACAAACTTCTATAAAGGCTGTTTGGCTAAATAGTTCTCATTAACGTTTGCTGTTCATTCGAATTTGTAACTTGAAAAGAGAGAGATACACAAAGTTGGTGCTTAATAAATGCTTGCAAATGGAATTGAGATTTTATAACTTCTCAGAAATAAATGAATCTTTTCATGTTCTAAAACTATCACCAATCACTTAACTTTGGAAGTTAGGAAAGGTAAGGAATGTGTAATGGGGAAAGGGGAGTGAGGAACGGGGAGAACTTATTACAGAATAAATACTTCCTACAACATCTTTCAAATACATTCCACAATTGCAAAGGCATTTCATTGTTCTTTATAAGTGAACAGTGAAGGGTAATAAGAAAGTGCTTGTTGATGAAATAAATGACCATGAAGAACATTTTCTACCATCTCTATTTTAGAGGTGATTTTTGTGTCATCTCTCTCTCTCTAGTTTTAATCTCAAACTGCTATTGAAGAAGACAATGTTGTTGTTTTCCATTTTAAACTTCAATTTGTCATGATGACGTCTATAAGATATATTGTGCTTTTCTTTCTATCTTGGCTTCTGGGAGGAGATAAATTTAATGCTCAATAATTATAACCATCCTTAATTTAAATATCTCAAGTAATGGTCTAAAAGTCTCCTTCTAACTTTTAATGTTAATTTAATTGCCTTTTTTGTAAACTACCTGAAATCTTTCTGGGAATCAGATAAGAGATAAATACATTAATGCATACAGGAAAAAAAAAAGGAAATAAAGAAGGAAGGGAGGGAGGCAGGGAGGAAAACGAGGGAAGGTCAACTGAGATGGGAGGAGGAAGGTAATGAGCTCTTCTAGAATTTATATCCAGGATAATAACTTGGCAAACTGTATCAAAGGCAGGACCTACTTAGGATGTAATCAACATGTATCTACAGTCTATGTAAAGGGGAAAAAACATTTACATATGTGGAAATTTGAGTATACTTTAAAATCATGGTCTGGAAAAACTCATTAGAAATAAGTCAGCTTTGAGTAATTAATTCCATAAAAGTACTTTTATAACTGCTAACTAGATGTGGGACACAGAGAACAATATAGATGTAAAATGCAATGCCTTCAGTCATCACTGGAACTACACAGAGCAACAGGAAGTTTAAAGAAAAACAAGATAAAACATTTTTGAAAATGCAACATTTGGAAACTCTTTGAAGTTATACAATTTTAACAGTTTCCCAAACAACAACCGTAGTTCCTGCATATATCAAAAATCCTTTTTATTTCAGCTGGAAACAACGATGAAGAAAAGGTCTAAGGATAGCTAAGATTAAAGTAAAACTAAACAACATCCTTGTTATTCATATTGGATGGGTGAATTTCTTGACTTGCTTTTAGAATGGAATTTTCGGGAAAGGTGGAGGATGAATGTGTGGAAAGAAGAAAAACACCCTAAAGGGCTATAAAAAATGAATAACAAATAAACTATCTGACAAAGATGGACAGATGGATATGTGGTCCACCGTTCAAATAGTAACCTCTGTTGAAAACTATTGGCAACCTTTTCAATGACAGTCACAGGTATACTTCATCTTCTGAGGTTCACAGAGGGTATATGCACAGACTACTATTATTCCCTTAAACATTTAAAAACCCGGTTAAAGGCTTCTAAATGTTTTAAAGAGAAGACAGGACATTTAGCTGGTGAGTGAGATGGGGCGATGACTATCTTCTAGCCAGTTCTTGTACATCCAAATGATTTATAATATATTTGTTCCAGGAAAGTTATACATAGATTTTTTTTCTTTAAAACAGAGATGTTTTAAATGCAATCAAGGAAATGACTAACTAAAGTAACCCTACTGTGAATCTCTTTTTAATGTAAGAAATCCTTGAAGGGGAAAGTCACCTTAGCTTATCAATTTTGTAAAATCATATTTTCACTTATCGAGTTTGCTTAAACAGGGACACATCTGAATACTAATTACTGTGAGCAAAAATGAAGTAGCCTGCCCTTGCGCTGCAAAATGAAATTGCAGCCATTAAAATATAGTGTTCAGAATGTTTAATTCTTTCTCTGGATACCAGGTAACATATAGCCAATTCTCAATTATCTAGGTTAATGGAGAGGGACAGAGGCATGGCTAATTTAAAATAGCAAATAATCTAGAATAATCTATTTATGTACATTTAGAAAGCCACTTCACACACAAAATTACCTTTAAGGTATGACTCACTATTTACAAAATGTGAAACCAAGCTGGCATCAAGAATCCTGAGAGCTGTGGAAACTTTCTCTGTGGATTGATTCCCAAGGTTTTCTTATTCCTGCTTCTAGAAGTGGAGGAACTAGAAGGTATGCAGGTATTTTCCTCAGCTACAGAGAAATGAAATGCTTAGGAATAAGAAAGGCAGGAAGGGTCCTGGAGGACAATTGGGAAAAAAAAAAGCCTTTCTTGGAAAATCCCCTATTTTCACATTTGAGAGTTTGGTAGCTCAGGTAAGAACTGAAGCTGCATTCACTGGTACTCTGATACACAGAATCTAATGGTGAAATCCATGACTTGAGAAACAAGCCTGATTAAATGGACATGACTGAGAGAAAACTAGGTGGAATATATATGTCTTTAAAACAACTGGAATGCCTTTTTATTAAATTTTGCAGATGTTTCCCAGAAGGGATTAATAAAATGTTAGGCAGTTCTGGGGATTCTTCCCCATCTTGATTTTTCAACATAGCCCTATGCTGTTCCTTTATGTCCTCTGGTTTTGGAGGTACATGTAAATAAGCTACTGACTTTAGATCTATATGAGAAATAAAGATGAGAAACAAGAACTCTCTGTTTATCTAGGTTAATCTTTAACTGCCAGTTATGCTTACTAAAAATCAGATAAAATAGAGTAAAACAAAATGAAATTGCTTATGGGCCCTTAAAACCCATGCCAGATTCTATAACAATGAGCAGGTCTTTGCATCCATTTCAAGTCTAGGAAGACCTTGATAGCATTCCAGCTCCAACACTTCTACTCATTGGATTTGCTATACAAGATTGCATTCCCAGTGCCAGGATCAACAGGAATTGGCCAAATGCTACAGTGCCACTCATTTTCAATTACCTGATTTTGCAAGTGAGCAGTTCTGTCTCCATTGAGTTCCACATCTCTGGCTAACATTTGCTTATCTTGTAATACACACCTACTCAGTGGTCTGATGAGCATCAGCATTGGGAGTCTTAATTCAGCATTTGCCTCTATATAACACTATTTGCTAGTTCTGACATTGGCCATATGTCTGACCTTAGAGAAATTACATTTTTGCCTGCAGGGTTTCCTTTAATAAAAGCAGCTAGAAAAATGTGGGGATGATGTTTGTAAACAGATTTTTTAAAAAATCATAAAAGACATTGGTTTGTAAGAACCTAAGAATATGTCTGACTAAAGCCTTACTGCTCAAATTTTTACCAGCAATATGTTTTAATGACAATTGATAAAAATGCTGTTATCCCCCAAAAAAATTCTTGCACGGATTTTTTTTTAAAACTTGGAGAAAAATGTCTTCACTTTACCTAGAAAGATATCCTTTTTCCACCTTTCTTTTGGTCCTATCAGTGATTCTCAGCCTCACAGATGAAAGATATATAAATTACACAACACTTCAGTGCTTTCCAAGTATTGTGAGGGAGATGCTTTGAATTGCATATTTTTAAATTTAATCTTTATTGTATTTTTTCCATGACCATTTAGCCTTTTTATACCCCCCCCCAGCAATCACCACACTGTTGTCCATGTCCATGAGTCATTTTTCCATTTTGTTCAATCCCTCTACCCACAACCTCCCCCCTACTATCTGTCATCTGTTCTCCATCTATGTGTCTGTCTCTGCTTTGTTTGTTAGCTCAGATTATTCATTAAATTCCATATATGAGTGAAGTCACTCATATATGTCTTGATTGTATTTGTCTTTCTCTGACTAGCTTATTTCACTTAGCATAGTATTCTCCAGGCCCATCCATACAGTTACAAAGGGTAAAGTGTTCTTCTTTTTCACAAACAAGTAGTATTCCATTGTGTAAATGTCCCATAGTTGTTCTATCCACTCATCTACTGATGGACACTTGGTCAGCTTCCATATCTTGGCAATTGTAAATAATGCTGCAATGAACATAGAGGTGCTTATGTTCTTTTGAATAAGTGTTTTTGAGTTCCGTGGGATATATTCCCAGAAGTTGGATTGCTGGGTCAAACAGATGATCCATGTTTAATTTTTTGTGGTATCTCCATTCTGCTTTCCACAGTGGCTGCAACAGTCTGCAATCCCACCAACAGTGCAAAAGGGTTCCCCTTTCTTCACATCCTCTCCAACATTTTTTGTTTCTTAATTTATTGATGACAGCCATTTGGACAGGTGTGAGACGGTATGTCATTGTGATTTTTATTTACATTTCCCTGGTGATTAGTGATGTTCAGCATCTTTTCTTATGTCTATTGGCCATCTATATGTCCTGCTTGGAGAAGTGTCTATTCAGGCCCTTTGCCCATTTTTAATCAGGTTGTTTTTTTTTGTTTTTTTTTTGTTTTTTTTTTTTTGTGTGTGTGTGTGTTCACCTCTTATCACATGCATTGGCAAGTATGATCTCCCATTCTGTGGGTTGTGTTTTTATTTTGTTGATGATTTCCTTTGCTGTGCAAAAACTTTTTAGTTTGATAAAGTCCCATTTGTTTATTTTTTTCTTCTGTTTCTTTTGCCTGGGGGATGTATGTGATAAAAGATTCCTATAAGCAATATCTGAGATTTTGCTACCTATGTTTTCTTCTAGGATTTTTATGGTTTTGAGTCTAACATTTAAGTCTTTGATCCATTTTGAATTAGCAATCAGACAAAAAGAAGAAATAAAAGGAATCCAGATTGGAAGTGAAGAAATAAAACTGTCTCAATTTGCAGATGACATGATACTATACAATACATAGAGAACCCCAAAGAGTCCACCAAGAAAGCACTAGAATGGATAAATGAATTAAGGAAAGTAGAAGAACACAAAGTTAATATCAAGAAATCAGTTGTATTTTTATGTTCCAATAACAAACTAACAGAAATGGAAATTAAGAAAACAATCCCATCCACAATTGCTTCAAAAAGAATAAAATACCTAGGAATAAATCTAACCAAGGATGTAGAAGGCCTTTACTCAGAAAATTATAAGACACTGAAGAAAGAAACTGGAGGAGATACAAATAAGTGGAAGAACATACCATGTTCATGGATAAGAAGAATTAACATAATTAAAATGTCCACACTACTGAAAGCAATCTATAGAGTCAATGCAATCTCTATCAAGATTCCAATGATGTATTTCACAGAACTAAAACAAATATTTCAAAAATTTATATAGACCTTCCAAAGGCCCCACATAGCAACAGCAATCCTGAGAAAGAAGAACGAAGTTGGAGGAATCACGCTACCTAATATCAAACTACACAACAAGGCCATAGTAATCAAAACAACCTGGTACTGGCATAAAAATAGGCCCATAGTCCAATGGAACAGAATAGAGAACCCAGAAATAAACCCGAGTTTCTATGGTCAATTAATATTTGACAAAGGGGGCATCAACATAAAATGGAATAAAGATAGCCTCTTCAACAAAAGGTGTTAGGAGAACTGGACAGGTACGTGCAAAAAAATGAAACTCAAGCACCAACTTACAACATACACAAAAATAAATTCAAGGTGGATGAAAGACTTAAATATAAGCCGGAGCACCATCAAAGTCATAGAGGAGAACATAGGCAGGAAAATCTCAGATATTTCACGCAGCAACATTTTTACTGAATTGTCCCCTAGAATAAGGGACATAAAGGAAAAAATAAACAAATGGGATCTCATGAAAATAAAAAGCTTCTGCACGGTCAAGGAAAACAGCATTAAAATAAAAAGAGAACCAACCATATGGGAAAACAGATTTGGGAATGATACCTCAGACAAAGGTTTAATCTCCAAAATATATAAAGAACTTGCACAAATCCACTCTAAGAAGACAAGCAATCCAATAAAAAAATGGTCAAAAGACTTGAATAGATGCTTCTCCAAAGAGGACATACAGAGGATTCAGAAACACATGAAAAGATGCTCAATATCGCTAGTTATCAGAGAGATGCAAATTAAAACCACAATGAGATACCACTTCACACCAGTGAGAATGGCCATCATAAACAAAGCAACAAACAACAAGTGTTGGAGAGGTTGTGGAGAAAAGGGGACCCTAGTACACTGTTGGTGGGAGTGCAGACTGGTACAACCACTACGGAAAACAGTATGGAATTTTCTCAGAAAACTAAAAATGGATGTCCCTTTTGACCCAGCAATTCCACTGCTAGGTTTATACCCTAAGAACCCAGAAACACCAATCCAAAAGAACCTATGCACCCCAATGTTCATAGCAGCACAATTTACAATAACCAAGTGCTGGAAGCAACCTGGGTGCCCATCAGTAAATGAATGGATCAAAAAACTATGGTACATTTACACAATGGAATTCTATGCAGCAGAAAGAAAGAAGGAGCTCCTACCCTATGCAACAGCATGGATGGAACTGGAAAGCATTTTGCTAAGTCAAATAAGCCAGATGTTGAAAGAAAAATACCATATGATCTCACCTTTAACA
>PVKM010001160.1:25997-47392 GCA_004027735.1 Carollia perspicillata
CAGAAACTAAAAGTAAATCAGTACATGCAGTAATATACTTCAATTTCCTTCATTTGTAATCAAGATTCTCCATTATAGCATTTTAAACTCTTATTTTGTCAACTGTAAATCTATGCACGGAATGAGGAGGAGCAACTTCTTAATAAAGCAAAGCATTTAGATTACCAAAAGTGTTGTTCTAAGAGGAAGTTTGCAGGATACTAGGAGTAAGAGCAGTTCAGAATAAGGGCCAATGGAAATAAAGCTTTATATTAAAGGTTGAGATTTGTTTACTTTTTATATCTGGTACCCCATTTACTTCTCATTTGAGATGTTTAAAAGACACCGGAGAGTACAGGAAATTACTCCTGGAAGTGATGATTTGGGGTGGAGCTATGTGGGTGTTACAATGGATAACTGAATACATTGGGGGGCATGCTGGGATGAAAAAATGGTGCTGAATGGCATACTTTGCCATTAAGGGCTAGAAAAGGGAATTTCACAATCTTCTTAGCCATTACTATAATCTGCTGGCTCCACAAATACCACCCTTTCCACTTCTGGTTTCTTTTCCCTAGCCATTTCTTCCCCTCCACTCATCTCTGAGCACACCTCAGCTCATTCCCAGTATCCAACCATCAGCTTCTAAGGGCTGCACACTCTGTTGAAGAATCAATGGCATCTATAGCCTGACTTTATGAAAAGTTGCCACAATATTAGTCAACTCCAAATGGAAAGCAAGCTACTGTTTTTTTGTAATATGATGTAAAACTATTTCATCTGAATTCCAGCTCTCCAACACTGCAAACTTGGAGATTTCAAGGATAGAGACTCTCTGGAAGACAAAATCATTGTTTGAACTGTCACATATACAAAATGATTTCTTATGAAATATCCACCATTTTAGAAAGCTTTCAGAATAAAATATAGTTGTGATTACATTTCATAAGGAAGGCAGATAATCAGAACTTTATCAAGAATAAAAGTTACATTAAGATGGGAGAACATTTTATTAAATACCAGAATAAGATGTCTTTGACAGTAAGTAATGTTTCAGTTTTTTTCCTCTAAAAACTATCTAGAAAAAGACTCAATATAAAGATTTTTAAAAATACAACATTTAATTACATTATATGGAAATGTTTGTCTATACTGGAGGACAGATTCCATGTATGCCTCATTCATTCATTTTATAAATATTCATTGAGCACGTATTAAAATTGACCCTTGAACAATGTGGGGATTGGGGCACTGAAACCCCCACACAGTGGAAAATATGCATGTAACTTTTGACTTTTACTCTCCCAAAACTTGTCCCCCATCAGTACTCATTGCAGATTGGCTCCAGGATGCCCCCACCTCCCGCAGATACCAAAACCCAAAGATGCTCAAGTCCCCTATATAAAATGGTGTAAGATGATGCATATAGTCAGCCCTCTGTATCCACATGGATTCCCAATCACAGATTGAAAACAGCACAAATATTTATTGAAAAAAATCCACATAACAAGTTGACCCATGGAGTTCAAACTTGTGTTGTTCAAGGTCAACAGTACATGTAAGTAGTGTGGCAGTAACAAAAATGGAATCCTAGTCTATGTAAAATAGATGTATAATAGAATTGAGGCTCCTTGAAAGTAGGAATTTTTGTCTGAGTTCTTCCTGGTTGTATTCCCAGTACTAAGACCCAGGGTGAGCAACTTTTTGCTTCCAAAGGTCCAGACAGTAAAAAGTCTAGGTTATCGTAGCCCTATATGGTCTCTACCACATATTCCTTTGTTTTTTTTATGACCTTTGACAATGTGTCCTGAAGTGTGAAAGTATAAAAATCATTATTAACTTCAGTCTCACAGGCTGTATTTTTGCCCACTAACTATAGTTTTCCAACCTCTGATATAGATCATTGCCCAGTGGTAGGAAGATTACAGAGAGTATTTGTTAAAAATGAATGAATGTATTCAATGAATGACTTCTAAGCAATGGGAAAATAACAAAGATAGCACAGTTTGATGCCTTTCAAGTGCTAACGGGTAAGGAAAAAGATCACTGGATAGAAATATATATATAGAACTAATGACAGTCAGAGATGGAAGACTCAGAGGAGGAGATTTGGAATGACTATAGAATATGACATTTGAGCTGATTCTTGGATAAGACTTTTAATAAAAACAAGATCAAATGAGTTCTAGGTGGAAATCGGTTCTAATGATTTTGGAACTAATGTAGTCATTTCTGCACCTCTCAGAAAGTATAAACCAAGAGTTATGTCAGATGCTGGGATTATAATTTATTTCCTTATAGTTCACTCCCCTGCAAAAAAGAAAAAAAGAAAAAAAAAGACATTGGATGTCCAGAAGCATTATGCTAAAAATCAAGGAAGCTATTTTCCCTTGGATGAGGATGATGAATCCAATGGTGTGCTTTTGATAAAAAGTTACCAAATTGGCTGGTTGTTAAATATAATCAAAGCAGTACATTCCATAAAATAAGAGACAATACAGACCCACAGCAACTTAGAAATCCTTTTAGAGTTTGATAAATAGGGTAGTGACAAATCAGAGATCCCATTACCGAAACTGTACATCAGTATTTATATGCACATTATTAGACATTTTTAATGTGAGTACAGGTGTAGAATTGTAAAGACAATTAGATTATAACAGGTTCTGGAGTTTTTTTAAATATTTATTTTTAGAGAGAGGGGTTTGGAAGAGGAAAGAGAAGAGAAACATCAATGTGAGAGAAAAACATGGATCACTTGGCTCTTGTATGTGCGCCGATGGGGGATCAGACCTGCAACACATGCGTGTGTCCTAACTGGAAATGGAAGTGATAAATTTTTGCTTTGTGGGATGACGCCCAAGCAACTGAACCCCACCAATCAGGGCATGGGAGAATTTTAAAAAATAGCAACTACCTAAAAATATAAGCTTGAATGTTCTAGGATTGATGAGTTAAAAAAGACAAAAATGTCATACCTCATTTGCTACATTATGCTTCAGTGAGCACTATGGGAGAACTGACCTTTCTTTATTAAGTACTACATATGTTCATTCTGTACATGACATCCAAATGGATTCAAAATGCAGTGAGACTATTGGCTTCATTATTGAATTCTAGGATGATCATTTACACAAAGGAAGTCATTCGGTTCTTGTTTTTCCTCAATCCAGGGCTAATGTGCACAACCTAGGATGTTTGTAATCTTATTCAAATGGTCCCTTGCATCCAGTTGTCTTTGCTAACCCTGCTTCTGGGTCTTGGGTTTTCACCCTATGCTGCATGATGTTGGATAATTTTTCCCTGACTACCTCTCCCTGTTGAATGTCACCATTGTTGGCAGCATGGCCTAAGGTGAGTAGTTTCATAGTCCATAATGATGATGATCCCAAAGCATACATGAAACAGAAAAGAAAGAGCAGCAACATGCAAAGAGGAGGCCTGTTCTTCAATGTAGGCATCAGAAATTCCTTCGTTGTAAAATATACCTAGGACTTGTAAGGACAATTGCCCATTGATGTGCAAAATAATAATGATGGGCATTTTATACCCTATCATATAGATTTCCAATGAGGAAATACAGTTCCTGGCCCTTGACTAACTGAACTGCAATTCTGACCTATGTTTATTACAGCATGCGATGCATTTTATACTATCGCTATGTATCTATTAGTAATTAATTGTTAGAGACCCACATAACAATCTAATTTAGGTGGTGATAAAGAATGTAGTGGATCTCAAGCTGATTTTGGGGGGCAGAATAATCCCTGCAAACCTTCAAATTAATGTAGTTTTTCTGCTCCTAAATCTATTTGGGTTTCAACAGAAATGCACATTCAATTTGGATTTCTCTTCTGTATTTTACCTGGCATCACTTCCAACACAGAAAGTGAGCAAGTAACAGTCTATTAGGTTGACTGCTGTCATTGTGTATATGACAGAAATAGTACCTGCAGGATCTGCTTCACAAAGGCAGCTCCTGTGAGCACTGACTGATCTAGCAGAGACATTCAAATGGCTGCTAGAAAACAGATCCAGGATGCTTGCCAGGAAGGTGACTTAGATGAAAAGGACATTTGAGGGCCAATGACAATATTATAATGTTCCTTTAGTATCATACAAAAAGACTTGTAAGGTAGCAGAAAGTAACTATTTACACAACGTATTGTTTCAAAAGCATCATTGGACCTGGATGGTCAACAATGGGCCAGGGAAGCTTGAAATTCTTCATCAGAAAAGGAGCAAGGAAAGTCAAAAAGCCCCAGAAGCCTTAGAAACAAACATCTGGAGGACAAGTTGGACAAGATAGGTTCTTTCTCATTCCAGTAAAATGTCTACTACATGGCTTAACTATGACATGAAGTGTTGTGAACTTAAGGCAATTCATAGGTAATTACCAGTGATATTGTCCTAAACATACTCCCATTTTTCCAACAAATTGAAATAGAAAATGTAGTTAACAATGAACGTAGGTTGAACATAACAGAAATAGTTTTTTTATGGTTCACAAGACATTTTGGGGCATTACACTATCTCAGGGTCATAATTATGTGCATCAGTCAACACTCTTCTGCAGCTATACAAATGTGCTGGGCAAAAGAGAGTTCTTCAGTTAAATAAAAGTGTACCAAACATGGCTCACTCTAATTATTTGGAAAAAAAATAAGTGAAGCAGACTGAATGCATAAAATTAGACTTGTGGCATTTTCAGGCTGCTTTTACATAAAAGTAATTGCTAATCGATAATTATTTCAGTCATCCTTTCTTTGTGATTTTCTTGTTCTTATTGTGGGGTTTCACTCAAGTTTCTTCCTGCTGTGTATTTCCTCCCTACCTTCCTTTAACCAATTTTTCACCCTGTCTTCCAATTTCTTAGTTGACCTCATGAGCATCCTATCAAAGGCTTCTTTCCTTATTTGGGGAATTTCACTTCTCCATAGACTTCCTATACCTTCACTTTTACCATTAAAGTAAAGGGGAGAGTGGGGGGAGAGTGAAAAGTAAAAAGTGTATGTTTGTTCTCTCTTGAAAGATAAGACTGAAAACCAAGAGACCTGTGTTCTAGTTGCCACTGTCATAATTTGCTGTATGAGCTGGAATAAATCACTTTACCTGCTCTGGGCCTAGTTTGCCTCCTCTGGAAAATGAGAGATTTGGACTACATGATCTTTAAGAGCGCTTCCAGCTCCACCATTCCCCAGCTGATTTTATCAGCAATTACACAGAATGGCAGTTATGAAGGGACATTTTAAATACATGTAAACTTTGCTTATCGACCTCAGTCTGAAGTACATCTGTTTATACCATAATATGTCAACTCATTGTGAATTCCTTCACTCTTGGCCATTCAGAGTGTTCATACTTAGTGCATAATTTCTTGAGGAAAGGGAACATTTCTCACTCCTTGCAGTATCCCCAGCACTCAGTACTCAGTAACCAACAGCTAATAAATACTCCTTCTACTTGGTGTTTCCTCATCTTACAGCATTTTCCATTGATAAATGTTTGAATTATAGAAGTTTATCACATTATAGTTAAACTAATCGGTGTCTATGTTTTTCGCCTATTTAGTTACCAATATCCAATTCTTTACAATATAACATTTTCCTGTCAAATGACAGGGCTAATGGGAATAACACTATTCTGAGAAAGACTAGACTGACTCATAAGGGAATCAATGTTCATCTCCTAAATAATTCACTAAAACTTACTGCTAGGACTCTGCACTAGGATTCTACTTGTGTTACTAGAATTTCAGTTCCTACTTGAAATTGTGATTTTCAGAAAAAAGCTTTAAAAAACCGTGGCTTTTAGAAGTGCATTTGAGAAGGCAGCTACAGAAATAATGAAAAATTTTAATATGTTTCTGCTGCTCAAATTCCAGAACTAAGCCTAAAGTGGTATAATGAAAATTACTGTCATAACTTATACTTAATATCAGTATTAGGATTTCAGTGAGGGAACTCTATTAACAGAAGTTCTCAGAATCATTCATGATGTTGCAAAAAGAGGAAATGAAAATCTGTGGAGCAGTTACAGAGGTCAAATTAAAATATTGGTATTTGTTTGTAGCATTTTGTTTGAAAAGTATGCTTTCTTTGCATCTTAAATTTCACATTTCTAACATTTAATGATGATTAAGTATAAAGGACACATGTAAGACTATAATGCAGCTAAATGATGCATTTGTAACTCATGTGAAACAACATAATTAGTTCTCCAAGGGTTCATCTATTTATTACTCCTAAACAGAATGCTTGAAAATCCCTCTTGATTTTTGAAAGCAATATGAAGCCTTTATTTTCAGCATGGCTTCTTCTGTGTAATATTCTCATAATTATTTTCCAGCAACAAGAAATATTAGGTTGATTGTTTTTATTCTAGCTGTTGGCTCCTCATGCTGCGAAGAAAGCAACTTCATGAATTCATTTATTTCAGTACAAAACTGACTGATTCTGGGAGGTTCAAAATAAGAAAAAGAACAAAGGTCTAAGCTCAAAAATGTTATGTTGTAAGACGTGGACAGTTGAACTAAAATTATTATTTAAAAAACTCACATTTATTGAAAGCCAGAAAATATTTCATTGGTTCCCCACCCTACACCCTCAAAAAAAAAATAAACCCTCTATCACAGAACGCAATATAAATAAATAGAAATTAGCTTTATGTACAGAATTTGATTCATGGAAATATATTGCCATCTTCTAACATATAATAACATTTTCATATATACTACGAAAAGGCCATATACTTCATTTTCATATGTGTCCCTGTGTACAAGACGACTCCTTAAAATACATTTATGTTTTAAAAACAAGATCAATATATGTTGTATAATGTTTTAGGTATGAGTTACCGCAAGTCATACAGCTTATACATCTCAGCAAAATTCTGCTTTTTCTTCTGACCACTATCTGCTAAATGTCTCTACAAACTCTGACACTTGACAAATACAGAATGCTTTTGAAAAGAAGCTAAATGAAGTCATTCTATGCCTCTTCCTTTTAGGCTTCCAGGTCATCTGATATTTAGCGACTGTTCTCAGTTTATTTAGAAAATCCACAAATCCATAGAATAATATTTATCTTTGTACAGTGGCCTATTACTGTGCCTTGCTCTACAGAAGAACACACATTAACAGGCACAAAGCCATAGAGGAGCAGTCACTTAAGTGCTGCCAAAAGGACCCATGAGATCTTTATTTCTGATGCTGGATTTGGGGAGTGTCCATTAAATTAGTTTCATACAATAGCAGCCTGGAGCATTTCCTGCACCTTAGGCATTTTCTTTTTCTTTTAATTTTTTTACTTTAGTTGTTGTTCAGGTACAGTTCTCTGTCTTTTACTCCCATCCCAGGCCCCTTCCAGTGCTCCACGCCTCCCTCCCATTTCCACCCCCCTTAGTTTTTGTCCATGTGTCCTTTATACTTGTTCCTGTAAACCCTTCCCCCTTTCCCGTAAAATTCCCTCCCCTCTCCCCTCTGGTTACTCTCTTTATGGAGGTAGAAAATAGAAGTTTGGAGTCAAAAGCAAAGGACTGCTTTTGACTCCAAAGGAATCAAAGGAATAAAAAGTAATAGAAGAGTGGGTTCAAGAAGACGTGGCATATGTGAAGGAGTGGAAGGGGGGCCTTTAAGAACACATGTTTCAGGATCCCTAGAAGGCACCTGCAAGGGCTAAGACTTACAGATATCAACAAAGGACCATTGGAGGCCATTTCAGTCACTGTTGAATAGTACTTTTGCCAAAAAAAAAATCCTATTCTGCCAAAAAGAATTTCATTGAGTGGCCACAGTGGAATCTAAGTGTACTTACAGACACTGCTACTCTAATCTAGAATACATATAACAAGTGTTATTGGAATAATGAGTAGAAAGGTATTGTGTGAAAGAGGAAACAACTTTTTTTCATTATTAAGCTAAGCTCATTCTTCAGATATGTAAAGTCCAGGATAATCAGTCTGGCTGCTCAGGTGTGCTGTAAGAACAATAGTGGAGACTTGTGTTTTTCCCCCCTGAACATAACTGAGAAACCAAACTGGCCCCCTTTGAAATTTTTACTTATGAAGTGACACACAAAACTAGGCACTTTGCTATCCTCTTGAGCCAGGCTTGCTCTCATTCATAGTTTCAAAGGAGGCCCCTGGGGGTGCTGAGGTGGGACCACTATTGTTTTGAAGCATATAGGAAACAATGAGTTCATTTTAGGCACTGGGGTCTCAGAAGGTGAACAGGCACCAAGAGACCAACCTGAAGATCATACTGACTGTGTTGGGTTAGAACAGCTGTGGAACTCATGAGTGGTACCCTGAGATTCACCAACAGATAATTCTCCACTCATAATTTAACCAAGTTTATTTCACCCAGCATTTTTATCTAATCCTTTTTATTCAAGACGTGGGGCAATATACAATAAAAAGAAATGTTCAGTGGAAACAGTGGGAAATGTGGTCCTAACAAACTGATGCCTCACTTGCCATAGCTACAGAGCCAGAGTAAACCATCCCTGAATGCTGCAAAGATCTCCTGGGAATACTCTCCTTAGATAACCACCCAAGCTACCCCTGGCCAGTCGCCAGGAAAAGACTGGGAATTTGATAAGGACTTTCTTCCATGCAAATCACATTAATGTGAAATTTGCTCTAGTAACATAGAGGAGACTAAAAGACAGTCCTGCTGATTCATAATTTTGATCCAGCTATATTACTCTCCCAATAACAAAAAAAGGAGTCAACAATTATAGATTATTCATTAGTGCATTATAATTATGTGTTTAACTCTCCCTGGTTATACTATTTTAGGAGACTCACAGATAAAATACAGCATTTGTTTTACTAAATGACCCTACTTCCAAACATCTAGTTAATATTCAAGTAATAAACAAAGGTAATTTTAGAAGACAAAAGAAACAGCTGAATTGATGCCTGAGTATAAGTGGGGATTTAAGAGAAACAGACCTTCCTGATCTACCCACATCATTTAACCATTAGAGGAACATACTCCTTTCTCCCTTTGGACCTACCTTCTGATATGTGTCACATCCTTGACCCAAAACACACTTGGGAGCAGAGACTGGCCTCCTCCTCTTTTGCAGGCAGATATCTGGCTGTCTCTTCTCTGGATGTTACCTACTGGCCTCCCAGATTTCTGACCTGACTCCTTGTTTTTAGCATTTACCCCATTCTATGGGCCATTCCTCAGGGACCTACCCTGGAGGTTCACTTAACCCACTTTCACTCCTTGATGATCTCACATACGTGACAGGCGCCATGTTTCACCTTTTGTAAAAAGCATATTTTTTTCACATATTAGCCCTGAGACTGAAATGCATCTAACTATAGTGTTCTATCATTTAATTGGCAGCATTTCTTTCTTTCTTAATGGTACATAAACCAATGTATACCTTACAATTGATATCATCTTAAATTCAGTGATATATGGTATAAGAATGAAAAATCTAGTACCTCAATCCCTTGATGGGATGCCTCAATATAAAATATTCTGTGCATGATGCCTGCAGGTTACACTGTCTTCTTCAAATATAACTTAGAGGCTCCTTCTACAGAGGTACCTTATGTGTAGGCCACAATGCTTGGTATCACGGGATCCCAATCACGGTAAGTTACATAATGGATAAGTGCCAAAGAAAAGTATCTGTAGACTACCAGGAGAGCTCTTCCTAGCAAGAACCCTCTGTTCTGAACCAAATCAACTAAGTCCTTCTTGGGGACATTTAATGAGACATATGCAGAAAGGAATATAAGTGGTAGTCAGCAGTGGAATCTCAGAGAAAGAGGATGTTAAGCAAAAGTGATGTGACAGTAGAAGCCACGAATAAGCACACACCTTGATGTAGAAAGGAGAACAGAGAGTGCATTCAGTGTCAACGAGCACAGAGAAGAATTAGAAAAAACAAACATGGATTAGCTGAGTCACCCTAATGGCAAAGCATGAAAGTAGGTGGCATACTAAGGCAAAAGTGGAGTTCAGTGCAACAAACACCTGCTCCAAAAGAAAGACTACCAGCAGAGTGGTCATTGTGACAACAGAGCTGATGTCAGACTGCCAGGGCCACTGCTGTAATTGGGACATTCCAGTTTTGATGAAGCACGGCTGGGCAACCGCATTGTTATTTTTCCCCATGTTTCCTTAACATTATATTATCTATAAAAACTTTGGCACACCTCCATTTCTCCCAAGAGAAAAAGCTCTTTATACAATATTAAACAACTGCAAGAAAGCAAAAGATAAAGTACAAAGAGAATGTGGGAAGGAATGTGGTAAGAGTAACAAAGTGGCTGAGCCAGAGAAAGGAGATTAGGTTGCATGAGCTCAAAAACTGAGGTGTGTAGGAGGCCAGAGGTGGAGGGTCAAATTCCATTCTACCTCTTCTTTTTACTCTCTTAAGGAGGGTTACCATACATCACAGTTTCTTTTCAGTAATAGTATCTGACTGGGCCCTGGCCAAATCCTCAAATGTGACTCATTCTCCTCCTGGGCAATAATGCTCAGGGCAGAGCATACTCAGCTTACCTCCCTTCCTAAAATCACCTCGGACTAATCAAGTCTGTCCTGATTTCCAGCCAACAGATCTAACAATATTACCACAATTATTTGAATGAATCGGGTTAAATCAACATTTATTAGGGTACTGTCTTCCTGTGCAACATACCTTAAATGGGTCCAAGCTCTTCAGATTGAAGACTAAAAAAAAAATTACAGTTCAGTGTGGTATTTTCATCTCTATTTTGAAGTTTTTAAAAATGAAAAAGTGTCAGTTTTAAACTTTCGTTTATGGAAGACAAATTATGAGAATTATTTTCTCCTTTTATAGAGAAAACTATCAATTGAAAGCTTCTAATTCAGGGTCACAAGGAACTACTTATTCATGGAATGTGCCAATTTGTAGGAGGGTTTTAGAGAGAGCTATTTTCATGCATTGTCTTAGCACCTGTGAAAGTTGAAAACTAAAGCATGATTATTCTTTTATTTTTAACAATTGAATGAATTGAGGATGTGAAATGGTAGTAATTCAAACCTAACTTGTTACTCTTATTCTTTGTAAAGGTGTAATTCTATTACTATCTCGAGCATCTGAATTCTAGGAATAACCTTCTGGGATAGTTTCTGCCCCTTAAATTCTATGGTTTTCTTGCACTTCTTTGGTTTTGAAAAGACCAGAGCTTGTTTCATTTGGGTGTCTTTGTTGCTGTTTTGTGTTTGGAAAATATGGAGTGTGATGTAATTCTCTTACATTTTGATTACTAGTGGGCAACAATTTCATAACATAACGGAACGACACTCTCTAGGACTGCTCATCACTATGGATATTACTGTGGAAGGGAAGGGCTAAAATGAAACGAAACAGTAATCTTGGCTTAGGCATGCAATTGTGACCAGCACAAGGAAGAGTTCAGTCTGTATACTTAATATGTGACAGCATTCCTTTGAAAACATGCTTACAAAGAAAGACTTTACTACCTCTCTCTTTCTTACCTTCTCATCACCTTGAATACATTTTTAGTTACTTTCTAAGATCTTATTTTCCATTAAATGTATTAATATAACTTAATTTTGGGAATTTCTGAACCTTCTCCTTTAGACCATGGTCTATAAGGAGTATTTACTTTTATATTAACTCTCAAGCTGTCTGTAGGGACTGGGTCAGTTACATGGATATTACATAAATAATTTTTTTGCTTTAATAGTATCAGAGTGGAAGGGGAATTCAGAATGGCCTTGTGAAATTTAGTCATTCAAGGGAAAAGATGCGCACCAACTTCCATAAAATTGTATTGTTCACCTAAGTAAAGGAAACTGCTCTTTTAAACAACAGTCTCCTGTTTCTGAGGGGGGAAAAGTGATTGTCTATTGGCACTGGACTAGGCACATATGTGGTATGTGAGTAGGCCAGGCTAAAAAGTATTTGTAAAATCAAGCTCTACAAATAATTTCCAGACAATGCTTACAACAGCCACAACCAGTGCACCAAGGAGTGGCTAGGAAGTTTTCCACATCCTAGATTAGCGATTTTCAATCTTTTTCATCTCATGGCACACAAAAACTAATTACTAAACTTCTTCAGCATGCCAAAATAATATTATATTTTTGCCAGTCTGACAAAACAATAGTTATAATTTTGATTCGTTCATACCAGATGGCTATTGCTGTGTTGGCTGTTGTCATTTTTTTTAATTTTACAATCTAAGGGAAAAGAGGTCAGTTCCCCTGACTATACAGTAAGGTATTACATATTTTAAAAAGTTTGGCAACACACTGGTTGAAAATTGCTGGCCTAGATGATTTTATAGGCCAGTTGCAGCATATATAGTGTTCAGGTAACCAATAAGCTCTACATTGTGCTTAGTTTCACTTCTTATACTCGCTCATTTTTTCTAGTGCTGCAGTCCAAAAAGGACCCAAAGAACACAGGTGCAAAGAAGGACATATTCAAACCAAACGTTACACTCTTGGTCTAGAACAATTGCAGAGGAGACAGATTTAGGCAACTAAAAGTATAGCTGTATTGCAAGCTCCATAATTGGATCTCAATAGCTATTTTTGAATACTCAGAACTACTCATTTGCTTAAGTTAAAGCATATATAGCATTGCAGCAAAATGGGAAGTGTGAAACATGTCGCTATTTCCATCAACTTTTTGCTTTACATTACTCAGAGTATCTCAAGCATGTCGTTTTTTTTTTTTTTTTTTTTCATAGAAAAGAAGCACAAACTAGATGCAATTAATTTTTCTGGAGAAGAAATGCTGACCTCTATTCAGAGCCTGCTAATAACATTATTTCTTCTTCTCTTTCTCTATACACAGAGGAAAGGAGGGAAGGGATATGGGGGAAGGGAGAGTTGTAATAAAACCTTTTTGTACAAGTGTTTTATTGCACCTTCAATTACCTCATGGCAGGTGCAATGACCACTTTGTGCTCTCCTGGAAACAAAAGTGGCAATTTGTACTTACAAATACATAACCGTATCAGTAAAACTGAGGCCATGCTGAAAATCTGCCCGGAGATGTTTAAAGGGTACCAAGTTTTGACTCAAATTTGCTCATAAGTCAATGACAAATTTCAAGCTTCGCAAGTTCAGACATTGAGCAGGGAATTGGAGCTTCAAAGCCACAAAGCTGAAAGCATTTGGACCAAAAAACATTCAACAAAAACTGCATAAAAATGCATCAATAAAATTTAATCACCTCAAGCAAAACTCATCAAGGCACAATAAGGACTTGATGAATGAAGAATTCTAATTTCTTCTATTCTTTGGACTTCCCTGGAAAATGAGAGTGCAATCTCTGTCAAAGGCTGATATTGCATTTATAAAATGGACTTTTAGTCCATTTGCAAACATGTGAAATAATACCATAAATTTGTATAGAACTTAGCTTATAAACAGTTCCTAAGTTTATTACCACATTTTCTTCTCACTTCAAGGCTCTGTGATAGGGCAAATATGATTTATCCTCATTTTCTATGTTGAGGTGCTGAGGTTAAGAGATTTATCTGAGGTAGCAGAGTATTATAGTTTAATACTATATATATATATATATATTCCAGAGTATTATATGTTTGTGTATCTCCCCTCCAAATTCATATGTTGAAGCCTAAGCCTCAACGTGTGCTGTTTGGAGGCGAGGCCTTTGCAAAGTGACTAGGCCATAAGAGTGGAGCCCTTACAAATGAAAATGGGGCCTCACCAGACAGGGGATCTATTGGCACTTTGATTTTGGACTTCCCAGCCTCCAGAAATGTGATAAACAAACAAATAAACAAATAATAAATAAATAAATACTTGTTATTTAAGCCACCCAGTCTATGGTGTTTTTGTTAGAACAACCCAAACTAAGATAAAGAGCTAAGAAGCACTGGAATTAGATATATACTTTTAAAATATCTAATGATCTTCCCTTATTCCAGGCTATGAGGACTAACACTGTCCCTGTTTTCACATGACAATATTTTATTGTCATTGGGTGTGAGGCAAGTAATACTGCTGGCTAAACTTTGAATTACTTAAGTGTTCAAATACTTATTCAAAGTATTCAAAGTATTGGTATTTACAGTATCACACTGATACACTTAGGTGGCTTTCCCCACCTTGCTCAATTAAGTTCAGTAACTTAACACTCTTTAATAACAAATTGACATGTGAATAATGTGTACATCTAGCTGCCTACCTATAGATAATATTAATAAGGATATTCTACTCTATGAGAATAAGCATGTGTGCCATTATTTTAGTCTAAGACAGTTTTGCTTCTCCATTGATTAACATGAAGTACTGGATATGACTGATCTTACTAAGTTTTTGAGGCATGAAAACGTACTGTACAGGTAAATTAACACTGATGTGGACGCTAATATTTACTTTAAGCAGAGGCAATATGAATAACTCACAGGAAATAATCTATTTCTTAATCATAAGAGATAAGCAATATCAACAGTACTGACTACATATTGGTACTATAATCACTAGTTATTGTGCTGTTTTATATTAATTAGCATATTTAATCCTCAGAACAACCCTATTATGTACATTTGATGGGTGAGAAAATTGAACTATAGATAAATTTTATCCAGGTAATCTGCCTAAGTTCACACAACCAGTAAGGGTGGAAAATGAATCAGATACGACTTTATCTGATTAAACACTACTCTTTTTAACCATATGTCCCTAGTGTTCAAATTGTAGTAGTATGCAGAAGAATGATATTGGGTACTTATTAAAATATAGATTCCTGGGTGCCATACACTGTGATTCACTGCGTAGACTTGGGGTGAGGACTGAGAATCTAAATTTTAATAAGCTCCCCAAGTAATCCGCATACTGATGATTTTGTGTAGACTTTGAGAAGTACTGACTTACATTATAATGACATAGCTAACATGGCTTTTTCTGTATTAATTACATGAGTCTTTTTAAAACAAGTCTTATATTTGAGGTTTTATTTCTTTTCTTTTCTTTTTTTAACTCATAATATTCATTGTTTTGCCATAATTGAGAAACTTACTAGGAGAGCAGAAATTGTGATGTGATGTGATATGAGGGTATTCATATTTGCATAATGGCTACATAGGTATGAAATAAATTTGTTCTGATTCAATAAGGCCAGACAACAGGCTTTCACTGTAGGTTTAAATAAAGGCAGGTAGCTAGGTAAGTAGGAGAAGAAGAGAGAAAGGGGGAATGAAGGGAGACAGGGAAGAAATGAAAGAAGGGGAACAAAGTAAAGGATTGAACTACTTTTCAACATAAATGACTGCATTATTCTCAAAAGACAGTTTCTGATTAAAATTTATGTTTTGACAGACAGATGTGTCTCTTATTTAGTTTTTTTTAGGTCCTTAAAGTGATGACAGGGCACACAGTCCAAATGGCATTAGTGATTAAGAGGTCAGGCAGTGAATTCACTGTTTAAAAAGATCTCTTTCTCCCCCTACCCCTCCAAGCTGCACTTCAGTCTCCCAACTTATTCATATTATCAGGAAGCAATGGTTGAACGCCACCCTCCACTCAAATCTAAGGACAAGCTTCATTATTACCTTTTGCATCATGGAGGTAAATTCAACAGTGTTTATATAATGCAGGCACATATACAGCTTTTCAGTCTCAATTGCTCTTTTGTTTTTCTGTTTCTGAACTATTAAACTAGTATTAAAAAACTTAAAAAATTGAAAGACTTTGAGAAAAGGAATCACTTTTTTCCATATACAAAAGAACAGCAGAAATGGTGTTCCCAAGGACAGAGTCTGTTAAAAATCAGATTATTTCCACCAAGCTCCCCTATTATTCATATGTCAGTAAAATATGTCCTCTCATTGTCTCAGTTTGAATGCCTATTTTTATCTGACTGGAGCTATGTGGTCATTTTTGTATTTATGACTAACTTCTTTAGATTCCCTCTGCATTCTACTGTTCTCACCCAGAGCATGTTTTTCTCTTAAAAACTGGGCCACATGCCTCTGAGGAGAAAGTAGTACATTATTTCATTCTCACCTTTTCTTCTTTTCTGGCATCTCTGAGGCCTGCTATGCCCAGAAGTGCTTTCACTCAAGCTGGACCATCAAATCAATTATCACAGCAGTCTGCTTTCTAAATCTGAATGACAATGATGACAACAGGCGCGGCAAACTTTCAGGATTGATTTGTCATTGGTAATATAAATCTTTCTCTTATTTTTTTTTTTTGGAGTCCCCTCCCATTCTCCTTTTCTACCTGTCTCAATGTCTCCCAGTCTCTCCTCAATCTCGCCCTCTCTCATGGATGTTTGAGAGGGTCCAGCTAGCTGGCCAAATTCTCCCCTCTGCTATCTACAGCCGCAGTGTATCAAATCTTCAAATAAAAGCTTCACATTTGTGAGTCAAAAATCACAAGAGAAAAATGGTATTGGGAACCATTATTTCTATGATATCCCTTCCTGCTAACCTCTGAGCCTGATTATTACTGCATCTGAAGAAGCAAAACAGTGTTGCATCCTTATTCATTTGTCCTGTTTAAAATTCTTGCCCACTCCAGTATTTAAAGCTTCAATTGTTTTGTGCTTAATGTTGCTTATTTCATATCAAGTTCTTGGTTATGTGGAATACTTTAATTTTTAAAATGTTATTATATCCTAGCTGTTTAAAAAGATTGAGAATGCCATAAAAAGAGAGACTGGTTTTAGCAAACTATAACAAGCTTTCATAATGCTGTTATGTGGTCATTAATCCATCACTTTTGTGAGGAGGTCTGTAATTTCTAGAATACTATAATGCTTTAGTTTCCTTTCTGAAACTGGAAGTGATTCTTTTCATTGGCCTACAATGTCATACTTTTATCAGTGATATTTATAAATATTGCTTTTAAAAATGAGCACAAAATGATAACCTAACTTGAAAATAACAGGCAAGAGAATACATTATGCCAATCACTGTTAACTAGAAATTCTGTGCCAGAATCTTAGCATATAGATTGCCTTGACTTAGCTACATAATGAATTATGTAAGGCTATGCCTAGAACCAGTTCATTGAATTAAATTGTTTATTGTCATAATTATTCAGCTATAACTGAAAAGTACTCATCACAATTTACTTTATGATACCTATACCTTTGTCTTTGCATATTACAGATGTGGAGTAGGGATACAAAAGAATATGAATTATAATTCCCATCTTCTAGGAACAACCTCATTGTCCAGATAACTCACACAGGTAAAAACAAAACTATAACAAAAGATACTATTTGTTAACCATCAAAGGCATTACATAGAAAGCAAAAATTATGTAACTGTGGGAAGCAGATCACTTCAAAACAGGGTCGTCGAAGGTGTCTTCATGAGGTAGATGAGATTTGTGCTATGCAAGGCAGAAGCACAGATGATGTTTTCATAGGTAGAGAATAGGAGAGATGCTATTCCCAATGAGTAAGTGAACTGCTTAAACTGACATATTCATTTTTTTCATTCTCTGAAAAATTATTTTTGTGCTCAAAAATCTAAATTTAGTATCTAACTGTATAAACGGTTAATTAAAGACAAACAAAGGAAACATACATAAGGTAGAACAAGTTATATCAGTAAATGAATGGTAACTCTAAGGAATAGTCTTTTTGTGTACATTACCCTTAGACTTGAGAGTATGAAGTGCTGGGTCAAAGATGGCTTTTAAAGGACTGGTAGTAGCTACAACAAATAGGATACTAGTTCAAGCTGATTAGAGTTCTTATAAGATGGTTCCTGATGTCTTAAGGAATTCTGAGGTACTCCAAAATAGGTCATAATGGTTACTTTCCAAGATTTCTAAAGATGTCCCAGGCTGAGGCTGGATGTCCTATAGTGGTGAATCTACAACTGGTCGAACTGTATACCTTGGGAACTCTTCCTAGGCTGGTGTCCAAGGCTTCTGTATTAGTTTACTAGGGCTGTCATAATGAATTCTCACAAACTGGGTGGCTTAAAACTACAAACGCATCCCCTCATAGCTCTAGAGGCTAGACGTGAGGAATAAAAGTGCTGGCAGTGTTGATTCTTTCTGGAGGCTCTGAGAGAATATGTTCCATTCCTCTCTCTTAGCTACTCCTGGTTGCCATCAATCCTTGGCAGCCTTTGGCTAGTACCTGTATCATTCCAATCTCTGCTTCTCTTATCACATGGCATTCTCCCCAGGGGTCTCTCTGTCCCTGGGTCTCCACATGGCCTTCTTATTATGATACCAGTGATTGGATTTAGGGCTCAACCTAATTCAGTCCAAGCTCATCAAATAACATCACGTTTACAGGTATAGGGGCTAGGACATCAATATAGCTTTTTGGGGAAACACAATTCAATCTGCAACCTTTTCATACCCAATTATTAAAGTATTAGTCCTCTAAGTGGGATTACATAATCCCATCCCAATGATTCATTTCCCTCATGTTCTCCTTTTGAAACATTCAAGTTTATTTGACATGTACACCTCATAAGCAACCTGACTTTCAATTAAAAAGGAATGTCTAATTTCTAATCTAATTCAGTACACATTAGAGCTGTTTTCAAAATCTATTCTCTACTTCACATAATGGGAGCAAGGTAGCAAACTCAAAGTTACATTAGGCCCTGTGTGGAGAGAAAAAATGATAAAAAAAAATTGGCTCCTACTCTCATATAGTTTATAGCCTTGAGATTACACACCATAGAATGTTCACAATGGAAGGGACCATAAAGATCATCTATTCTAGACCACTCATTTTATAGATGATGACTTTGAGGCCCAGGGAAGCTAACTAACTTGCCCAGGGCTTCCAAAGTTAATTGCAGAAACAGAACATGCAAAGGAAACAAGTGGAGTGCACAATTTTAAAGAAACCCTGCAATGGTTAGTATTTTGCTTTCATATACTAGGCATACTCTAAAAATTCTCTGAAAAATTCATTCTCTGAAAAATTATTTTTGTGCTCAAAGATCTAAATTTAATACCTAACTGTACAAATGGTTAACTAAAGACAGACAAAGGAAACCTACATAAGGTAGAAAAAGTTATATCAGTAAATGAATGGTAACTCTCCCCAGGGATCTGTGGCATGTTAATGACATGCCATGGAGAGATTAGAAACAAGTTTAGCAGTCAAATCACAATTCTGGAGTAGATGCCAAACTGCTTCCTTCTCTCCTTTGTCCTGATCTCTGAAGCCTCTCAAAAAGCAAAATGACTGTCTGACCTTTCTTTTCCTAGGGCATGGGTTTAGTTTGAGTTTCAGATATCTGGAGAAGAAACACCTTACCCAGGAGAAAGGTAAGACAGACATACACTCTTGGCTGTGCTGTTCTGCCTGTTGTAATTTTCTGATGACCACGAACTAATCATGGAGAAAAATAGCTCCCAAAGTGGGTGGAGGGCAAGAGGAAGGACTCAGGAATCAGAGATTTGCCATAGATAAGGGAACTTAAATACACAGTTCATTCTTTCCTGCTTTAAAAATTATATATGCAATGTTAATAACTAATTTCTTGAAGGGGAAAAAAGGCTGTATTGCTTCCTTTAGATAAAACCAATCATTGGAATACCTTGCAAGTCATTGCATTAAGTCAAAGCTCTTGTTTCCTTTCTCCTTTCCCAGAAAAAGTGCGCTATTTAAAAAATGACCACTGAGCCCCAGCTGGTGTAGCTTAGTAGATTGAGGGTGGGCTGCGAATCAAAGAGTCACTGGTCTGATTCCCGGTCAGGGCACATGCCTGGGTTGTGGACCAGGTCCCCAGTGGGGGCCACGAGAGAGGCAACCACACACTGATGTTTCTCTCCCTCTCCTTCTCCCTTCCTTCCCCTCTTTCTAAAAATAAATAAATAAAATCTTTAAAAAAATGACTACTCAGAACGAAATTTAAAACCACCAATCACTGGAGTTAAAGAACAAGGAGGTCCAATGACATTCTACCATAACCTAACTGAAGATTTAATAAAACAAGAAATATCTGAAAAAAAAAACAGATAGAAAATCACAGGAATGAACCAAGAATTTGCTTATGTTATTATTTTTTAACCCGCATTAAGTCATCTCAACTTGAACCTAGTTATTCTGGATTAATGGCACCAGCATTTAATCTGAGTTCTGTAATACAGGGATAAGCTTGCTTCTTAGCCATAAAATGTACAAGATTTTTAATTAAAGTAGAAAAGTACCACTTTCCAAGCCCACTATTTGGAGAGGTATGGAAAACTTAACTATGTTTCTACTAATTTATTCAATATTTCGCTCAAGATATTTTTTACATAATTGCATTTCTTAGAGTGAACTCTAAGAACTGCAGTTTCAAATTAGGTGATTTCAAGTACATCTATATGTCTTCATGTGAATTAACACAAATTTTAGTATCATCAGCTTGAAAACAGAGCTGCTGAGAAATCGAGTAACATGTTTTAATTGACATAAATAAATTTTCATAACCAGAGATTCAAAGACATAGTAGAATGTTACATTTTCTTTGGGATTTTGAAAGAAGAATGAAATTCAACAAGTAATACATTATAATTGTTATCTCCATGAGAGTTATAACTGTGGGATAGAATTTTTGGCTCCCATAGCAAAAAGTATTATGAATTGAATGCTTTAAGTGTGTGCACATCATACCTATTTGGAAATAAAATGACTGTGACAACAGCAGCAGATTAACTCCTGGGAAATGTTTCTCCTTACAAGGAAGTTAAGGTGTAAGCTAATTTTGGAAAACTGCACAAATGAGTAACTGGAAGAGTGGCTCTTCCACTTATCACTGACTTAGGCCTGAAGAACTGAGTTTTTGTCATTTATGATATAGATGAGATAAGGAGCATTTTAGTGCTTTTCATTAGAAACTTCATGAAGATCTGTAATTGGACAAGTGCCCATTATCTAGGCATTAAATTTAAATTCTATAATAGTCCCCTCACTTTACTTCAGTGGTCAAATATACACACAAATCAATGTGAGATTTCAATGGAATATTTAAGGGAAATATAATTTCATATGATAACTGAAGTCTAAAAGTCCTTCAATTCAGTAATTATTTGATTCACCTTCTGAAAACTATACAATGAGTCACTTGTATATTTAGATCTTTTCTAATATAACTTTTTCTAATATAATAGATTATGTAGTCTGAAAAGGATGTATATATTTTTAATAGTACTACTCTAATTGAAAAAAACATATTTCTACCACCCAGGTGTTTTTTATTTTTAAGTTGTATTTCATAGTACGAGTTGTGTACAGAAACGCATTTTTGTTGTTGTTTTATTACACTTCTCCCAATTTCTCCCCATTGCTCTCCACTGACCTGCCCAACCCCAAACCCCCACAGTCAGTCCCCACCCTGTTGTCCATGTCCATGGGTCATTTATATTTGTTCTTTTATTTAATAATATATTTTATTGTTTATGCCATTATAGTTGTCCCATTTCCCCCTTCATTCCTCTC
>PVKM010001160.1:47492-84072 GCA_004027735.1 Carollia perspicillata
GCTTAGTTTGCTTTTGTTTTAGGTGTAGTTGTTAATAACTGTGAGTTTGCAGTCCTTTCACTGTTCACATTTTTTATTTTCATTTTCTTAGATAAGTCCCTTTAACATTTCATATAATAAGGGCTTGGTGATGATGAACTCCTTGAACATGACCTTATCTGGGAAGTGCTTTGTCTGCCCTTCCATTCTAAATGAAAGCTTTTCTGGATAGAGCAATCTTGGATGTAGGTCCTTGCCTTTCATGACTTGGAATACTTCTTTCCAGACCCTTCTTGCCTGTAGGGTCTCTTTTGAGAAATCAGCTGACAGTCTGATGGGAACTCCTTTGTAGGTGACTGTCCCCTTATCTCTTGCTGCTTCTAGAATTCTCTCCTTCATTTTTATCTTGGCTAATGTAACTATGATGTGCCTTGGTGTGTTCCTCCTTGGGTCCACCTTCTTTGGGACTCTCTGAGCTTCCTGGACTTACTGGAAGTCTATTTCCTTTGTCAGATTGGGGGAGTTCTCCTTTATTATTTGTTCAAATAAGTTTTCCACTTGTTGCTCTTCCTCTTCCCTTCTGGTACTCTTATGATTTGGATGTTGGAATGTTTAGAGTGGTCCTGTAGGTTCCTAAGCCTGTCCTCATTTTTTTTAAATTCTTGTTTCTTCATTCTTTTCTGTTTGGTTGTTTCTTTCTTGCTTCTGGTCCCCTCCATTGATTTGGGTCACAGTTTTATTCCCACCACTACTGGTTCCCTGTGCATTTTTCTTCATTTCACTTATCATCACCTCCATTTGTTCATCTAATTTGTGACCAAATCAACCAGTTATGTGAGCATCCTGATTACCAGTTTTTTAAACTGTGCATCTGATAGGTTGGCTATCTCATGGTCGCTTAAAAGTATTGACTCGGGCTTTGATTTGTTCTTCTGTTTGAGCCATAATTTTTTTGTCAGGTCATGCCTGTTATGTATGAGGGGCAAAGCCTTAGGTGTTCACCAGGGTGGGGCAACCCAGTGGCTGGGTTGTGATGCTGTATGTGGGGGCAGGGTCAGAGAGGGAACAATGGTGCTTGCTCTGCTCTCTCTCGGATTTCAGTCCCCTCTGCTGCTTCCCACAAGCAAATGGGACCCTTCTGATGCCTGTTCCTGGGTGGGTGGGCTTGTGTATATTCTAGGACCCTGTGGGTCTCTGCAACGAACTCTGCTATGAGGCTGGGAGTGTCTCCTGGCACCTCAACCCCCACAAGTGTTTTCAATCGGTGCTTTTAGGCTTTATTTCCCGTCGCTGGGGCCCTGGGTTGCACAGTCTGTCCTGCTGCCCATTTTTGCCTGGTTTATCTGCATGTGAATGTGTGACTGCAGTCAGCCAACCACCTTAAGTGCCTCACTGGGTCTGCTCATTTCCTCCCTGTGCCTGGGGTCTGCTAGCCCAGGGCCACCTATGCACCCTGGTTTGCCCTCCATCGCCTTTTCCTGATGCAACCCCTCTCCGCTGGCCACCAAATCCATCCTTCTTACTTGTCTGGATGAATCATTGTCGGACTTCCTTATAGTTCAATTTTCTGCCTGTTCTGGTTGTGTTTTTATTTCTAAATATTTGTTGTCCTTAATTTTGGTTGTGCAAGGAGGCACAGTATTTCCACCTATGCCTCCATCTTGGCCAGAAGTCTATATTTGTTCTTTAACTAGGCTCTTACTCATCTTTTCTCCCTCATGCACCGCCCCCCACCCCCTGATCCCTGACAGTTTGTTCCTTGTTTCCATGCCTCTGGTTCTATTTTATTTTGTTCATTGGTTCCACTTATACAAGAGATCAAATGGTATTTGTCTTTCACCACCTGGCTTACTTGACTTAACATAATGATCTCCAGTTCCATCCATACTGTTGCAAAGGGTAGGAGCTCCTACTTTCTTTCTGCTGCATAGTATTCCATTGTGTAAATGTACCTTAGTTTTTTGATCCATTCATTTACTGATGGGCACTAAGGCTATTTCCAGCATTTGACTACGGTAAACAAAGCTGCTATGAACATTGGGGTGCATAGGTTCTATTTAATTCATGTTTCACAATTTTAGGGTATAATCCCAGCAGTGGAATTGCTGGGTCAAAAGGCAGTTCCATCTTTAGTCTTCTGGGAAAATTCTGTAGTGTTTTGCAAGTGGCTGCACCAGTTTGCATTCCCAGAAACAGTGCACTAGGGTTCCCTTTTCTCCACAACCTCTCCGATACTTGTTCATTGATTTGGTTATGATGGCTATTCTGACTTGTGTGAAGTGGTATCTCATGGTGGTATCTCATGGTGGTTTTAATTTGCATCTCTCTGATGGCTAGTGATGCTGAGCATCCTTTCATATTTCTCTGGGCCCTCTGGGTGTCGTCCTTGGAGAAGTGACTGTTCAGATCCTGTGCCCATTTTTTAATTGGGCTTTTTGTCTCCCGGTGTGCAGTCATGTGAGTCCTTTATGTATTTGGGAGATCAAACCCTGGTCTGGGGTATCATTGGCAGATATGTTTTCCTATACAGTTGGTTCCCTTTTCATTTTGCTGATGTTTTCTTCAGCCATGCAGAAGTTTTTTAATTTGATGTAGTCCCAAAAGAACTTTTTAAGCTCTTTAATATTGATTGAATTTCAGAATCAGTGCTCAGGCCCAGGAGACATACCATTGAATTCAGATTAGGCAGGATACAGACATGAACTGCACATGATGACAACAAAAAAATGACTTCAGCTTAGAGTGTTTATATATTTACTATTTCACTTCTCTCATGAGTCCAAGGTAATCTTTGGCACTTTATGAAAATCCTTGGCTAGGGGGTGTGGTTTAAGAATAAACTATACTTTCACAATACTAATGTGTTAAACCACCACACTTGATTCCACGTGAAAAGTACAGGTACTGTATATATTTCACGACTTAAAGTAAAACTTGCACATAACTGTGATGGACTCTGGCTAGCAGAGTCCGCCGTTTGTGGTTGACGACGAGAATAAATGCGCAGGCGACAGCAATCCTGTGGAGAAAGAGGGGATGGCATGGCTACTCTCTCAAGGGGAGAGTGACTATGGGTGCCTCGGCCACTCCCTCAAGAGGAGAGCACTTCGACTCTTGCCCAGATAAGCTTTTATTGTTTTTCTCCGGTCTTACATCAAATAAGAATTTATTATCTATTACATAGAATATTATTGTCTACATTTTAGATACAATCAAGTAAATGAATATAACATGCAGAGGGGAATGGCAACGAGCTGATTATCTCTGTCCTTGGGAAAATTCATACAGGCTTTGGAAATTACCTTGAAGACAGACAATACACATTTGTTGTTTTAGACCAGGGTGATGGCGTTTTAGCAAGAGCAAGCCATACCAGTCTGTATGCATTTTCTAGGCCTGATTCCCATGGGAAAACTCGATTTGAAGGTCTGGCTCCTGCCCACCACCTCACTTCTGTAGGTTTTCCATACAGAGCTGAGTCACATTTGCCAGACCAAAACAAACCGGTCCCCTACACATAACCTTCTCAGTCTTCTCAGTTAATGCGATATGCCTTATCTCTAAACCAGGGGTATCAAACTCATTTTCACCAGGGGCCACATCAACCTCTTGATTGCCTTCAAAGGACCAGGATAATTTTAGGATTGTATAAATGTAACTACTCCTTAAGTGTTAAGGAGTTGAAATTACATTTGGCCCTTCGAAGGCAACCACAAGGCTGATGTGGCCCCTGGAGAAAATGAGTTTGACACCCCTGCTCTAAATAGACTAGAATTAATAAGAAAGCATGGACATTTCACTTAGAATGAAAGACATAGCTGACAGGAAATTTGTCTTAAGTACTAATGTGTTGGGTTCAAACAAAACAAAGTAAAGCTACAATTGAGCTGAATTTTACATGCAACACGGTGTAGGTAAGTGGATTTCTCACCTCTTCCTGATGACTCACATACAGTGGTTTATTTTTTGAAAAATGGGTCATATTGTTCATTTCAGTTTTATAATACTAATGCTATTTTCTGTTCAGTTTGGGAAGTCCTACAACATTTACTGAAATGACTAAGAGATATAGCTTAACAATTGTATTTACTCAGCTAGCATGATACTTAGAATCCAGAACTTGCATTTCAAGACTGAATATCAGCTATATAGCACTGACAAGCTATTTTCTTGGCAAATAACTGATTGGTGGTTTATTCTTAACATACTTGGAGAAACACATTAATAAGATAACCCATGCCTTTTTTTCACTCTGTAACATCTACAGATGATCTCAATTTCAGATGACTCTAAGTAGATGAGCAGAAATAAAAACAGAACACCTTTCTGGCTCATTAAGGCAATTGCTCAAGCTGTCATTAGCATTACTTCTCTGAAAATGCAGTATAGGATACAGTAGGCTTTGTCTGCTGCAGAAACTAATGGCACAAAGCTACCTTTTGAGGGCAGGACTAAAATCATACATTACATATTCAGTGAGTAAAGGAATAATTTACATTAATCAAATAAGCTCTGCTTGGGAGAGTCCCCACTCCCTCATTTGAAATATGCCTATGCATGTTGTAGGCCCAGTAACTGCATACTAAATGAATGAATCGCACTGATGCAAAAAGTGGCCTTTTCTACTTACTAATCCTACCCATTTTCTGTAGGTCAGTTGTAAATTATGCCTCAGAAGATAAACAGCAAGTCATGCCTGAAAAAATGAGATGCTCTGATTCTCATCCTCGAACCTGCTAGGCTGACTACCCGTCAGGATAAGGTTGAAGCCAGGATTATGCCTTGAAAACCTGACAAACCACAGATTTTTATCACTAAATCAAACCATCTGGATTTAAACTCTGTGAACTTTAATTTATTTCATACTTAATTAAAATAACTAGATTAAACCAAAAGTGGAGGGGTTGGGGCTCTGGCAAAGGAAAATCAGGGAGTTGTTACAAATGAGCAGACTTCATTTTCACAAGCCAAATTTATCCTTTCTAATAAAGTTGGGTTTACATACAGAGGGGACTCCAGGAATCACTGGGCTGCACAATGTTAGAGGTTATCTAATCCATCCCAGAATGATAATCATCCTCCCTGTTTTTAAGAATCCTGACAGAAAGAGGTTCTGCATGTGTTAAGAAGGGTGCTATTACCAGAGATGAAATACTGAAAATTTTTGTACTTCATCAACTAAAAGACAAGCATCTGTGTTCAAAGGATTGCTTTCATATTATTTTTCTTTATTTAAGGTAAGATAACATAATTATTAGTCCTTTCAGAGTATCTTATTTTATGATGGAATAGTCATGAGATAATGAATTATTTAATCATAAGTACTCCTCATTGATGGCCTATTCCAGCAGAAGTCAAACCTTCTGTGTGAAGGGCCAGGTGGTAGTATTTCAGGCTTTGTGGGGCATAGGGTCCTTGTTACAACTGCTCATCTCTGCTGTTGTAGTCCCAAAGCAGCCATAGATAATACATAAATGAATGAACATGGCTATGTTCCAGAGACCTTTATTTATGGAATTGAATTTCATATAATTTTCATGTCACAAAATATTCTTCTTGTGATTGTTTGCAAGCATTTAAAAATGTAAAAATTGTCCTAGCTGGTGTGGCTTAGTTGGTAGGAGTGCTGTCCTGTAACTGAAGGATTGCAGGTTTGGTTCCCGGTAGGGGCTCATTATGTAGGTTGTGGATCTAATCTCTGGTCCGGGTATGTGCAATCCCCTATCCAGGTGCATACAGAAAACAACTAATTGATGTTTCTCTCCCTCTCCCTTCCTCTCTCTCTAAAAGCAATGAAAAAAAAAAAAAAACCATGTCCTTGGGTGAGGATAAAAATGTAAAAATCATTCTTAGACTTCGGACCAGATTGGGCCTGTAAACCACAATTTGTCATTTCCTGTTCTACTCTATAACTATGTCATTATGAAGGAGAGCAAAAACAGTGTAAAACATGGCCACTTCTCATAACAGTTACAGAAACCAGGGTAAACAACATTAAAAGATTTGCAAATAACATAATAAAAGACAATGTATAGTGCATCCCACGGGCACTAAAAGAATGAGGATATGGGAGACATAACTTTGTGATAAAATGGTCAGAATAGGATTCATGTATTGACTCATTAATTGTACCAGGAAGAACTACCTGGATTTATATAGGTAGAGAAGGAAGGACAACTACAAGTGAGAGAGATAATATGTTCCAAAACAGAGAAACATGAATTAGCAGGATAGACTTGTGGGGCAGCAGGAGAAAGGCCCAAGGAGCATCAATTGGAGAAATTAATTCATTTACTCATGAAACAATTATTGACTGTGTCTGTGTCAAGCATTATGCTACATTCTACAGATAGTGTGATGAGTAAGATGCAATTCCTGCCCTCTAATTGCTCACAGTCTTGTTACAAGGACAAATAAGCAGTTAGACACAGGAGAGAATATGGGCTAAGATACTAAAACTAAATACCATATGTTTAGGACCATAAGAAGCACCTAGGTTTTAGAGGAGGAAAATAGAAAAAAAATTTTGAAGCAAAAAGTGTGGTAAAATATTTAATAACCTGTGACCCTGTTCCACCACCACCGCCCCCACCACAGTGAGCCAGGTAAGCTACATTCGGACAATAAGACCCACTATCATTTTTCTCCCAAATTTGCGGGGGTGGGGGGAGTGCATCTTATAGTCTGAAAAATATGGTAGTGAAGCTATGTGAAACAAATATGAAAAATTAAAAACTATATGAATTCTCAACATATTTTTCCATAACTTCCATTCATTTACATTTAAGGGAGAAATCTTTGATTTAAACCACAAATCAAATCCAAATGCAAAATAAAAAAAAATATCTCTATGACTCTCTCTAGGACAGACTTAACTGCCTGTCCTAGAGAAATGGTAAAATCCTATAAACTTCCTATAAGTAATTTCCAGGGACCCTTTGAAGATTGTAATTTTAAAAGGGATTATTAATTTATTGGCTTATTTCACTGGAACTAGGCATTTCATCATTGGTCCTAACAATGTGCGTACACCTATCCGTAACCATTTCAGCAGTGAGGTAAATTACTTTGGCAAAGCCTGGAGTCTTTTTCAACAGAGATCTTTAAGAACAGGATTTATATCTACCTGCATGAGATGGCTCAGGATCAATAATGCCTGGAGCACAGTATGCACTTTCAACTCTATGACTTGAAAATTCTTAAAAAGTATTCCAATGAATATTTCCACAAATCAATTACATTTAAAAATATATAGTGGCATTATTGGTGTTATTTGATGCAAGAACTAAAAATTCAGTACAAGTGTTCTTAGGAATACAACCAAAGAAGATCTGAGAAATCTCATAAATTTCTTTCATGAGCCCCCTGAGTGAAAGGGGACATTGTGAGGAAATAGCAGAGCATGTGGTTTGGAATTAGACAAACTGGTGTTCTGATTATGATTCATCTGCTCACTGGCTGTGACCTTGGCCAAGCTACTTCACTTCTCTAATCCTCCATTTCTTCTCCTGTAATCATTGGAAGATAAAACCTAATGTTTGGGAATTTTGTGGAAATGTAGTGAGATGGTTACATATGGGACTTAGGAGGCACTGCCTACGCAAGAGAAAAAGGGGCCTGGGTAAAAAGGATATCTTATTTCTACTGATAAATTTCATCATTTGATTATCTTAAAAAGTCATGTTGTACAACCACCCAACCTTGTTAAATATATGGCCATTTATGTAGCTGAACTTGGATTAGCCCCTATTGTGCAAGGATGATTTATTACTGAAGAAAATAAGAAATAAACAGAAAAACTGTCTGAAATGTACAAATAAATAAACAGGCCATTATTGCTATACCAAGAATACAACAAAACCATGAACAGCGCATTTATAATATTTGTTCATGATAAAAATTAGACTATAGATTGTACACAAATCACAATTTTATTTCATTGGTTATCATGTGGATCATGATGAATTTGGTGTCACACAGTAAAGGAGTGAACTGCTTATTGTTAGCATTCCATCCCAAGCTGCATTCTTGCTACCTTCTTTGAAAAGTAGTAAGTTAATAAATAGATGCTACTTTCTATGATACAGATGTCCTTCACTATTAGAATCTATTGAATTCAATACTGAATACATATTCATGAATGTGCACTCTTCTCAAAACAGGGATTTAGACAGTCTACTCCATTAAACATAAGTCTACTTTTCTTCTAGGTGTCAGCCAGGGAATCAACATTTTGGTCAGTGGCCTTTTCATGATGTTTGTCCTAATGGATGCCACCTGGAAATAAAATCAACCTATGTTTAATGGAATAGATTTTCTAAATCTGCATTCTGAGAAGGCTATTGTTTCATGAAGAAGTAATTAGTTCTGCATATTAGAAATAAACATGGATTAACAAATAAAACTCTAGCTTAATTTGTTGCTGATTAAAACAAGAGTCAAAGAAAAACTATATAATTTATACTTTATTACATATTCACATTATATTGTGGTAAGATACTGGGGCTAATAAATATGATAAAGTTCCTATCTCCCTATAGTCTGTGTACTTCGAGAATCATTCTACCTTATTCACTTGAGGTGACCAAAAGGATAGCAGCAGGCACCTCCTAAGAGACGGTGGCCAGAAGCTGACATTCAGACTTAAAATGACCTCATGTTCTACTCTCTGGTGTGGACAATGTGATGGCAGTAGGGATACAACGTGGAAACATCCTAAGTGGGATGATTTTGCTTCTATCTATTTTTTTTTAAAGATTCTCCCTGCCAGCTTGGTCTGATTGACAGCTCCTAAAGATTGACCTAATGAACCTTCAGCCTGGGAGTCTTCCTGCATTCCCCGATAAGCAGTGAACTCAAGCTTTACTGTAGGCATCATCTCCTAAGACCCAGTGATTTGACTAAAGTGGCACGATCTCCAAACACCACTGCAAACATATATTGAAAGCCAATACCAGCATGAGTGTTGTCAAACTGATTTTTCAGCTTTTTATGTTCCCTCTGTAAATCAGCTCAAATTACATTGTTCCAGGTTTAAATTAAGCATCTAATTGTGTCTTCCTATAGAAAAATACATAGTTTCTGCTAGTATTTTCCAAAGGGGTATATTCTGCTACATAAAACACCAGACAGACACCTATATGAAACCAAATTATGTTCATTCCCCTGTAGACTGTGAAGTATATTTTAAAGCTCTTTTAAAGTTATAAAAACTATCATTCACCTTATACTTGTTTTATTTTTCTGTTTTTTTCCTTAGCCATTAGAGTCAGCATACGAGGTCTGCATGGAAAAAGTCCATCTATTGTTAATACAACAGGAATAGTTCACACCACATTGATGTAACCTAGTAGCTAAGGAGAGTGGACTAGAATACACATGTGTGAAAAATGATGACTTCACTGCACTAGTCAGTGGGGGTGGTAGATAACATTGAGTGAGCAAGTTTACTGTGTGGTTGTCACTTTCAAAATGATGGAGCAAGTAGAGCAATGAATCTGCATCAAATTTTGTGTGAAGCTTGAACATTCCTCCTCAGAAACTATTTGGATGATTCAGAAGGCTGCAGCCATGGGCAATTGGTGATTGGCAGCTTCATCATGACAATGCACCCATTCACGAATCATGTCTCATACAGTTTTGGGGAGAACATCAAAGCACCCAGGGGACTCAGTTCCCCTACAGCCCAGATTTGGTGCCCTGTGACTTCTGGCTTTTCCCAAAACTAAAATCACCTTTGAGAGGAAGAGATTTCAGACCATTGATGAGATCCAGGAAAATACAATGGGGCAGTTGATGGTAACTGGGAAAACTGTGTGAGGTTCCAAAGTGCCTACTTGGAAGGGGATGGAGTTGTCATTGTCCTGTGTACAATGTTTCTTGTATCTTGTGTCTTCTTCAATAAATATTTCTGGTTCTCAAAGTACATGTGTGGATGCCTTCTGGACAGACTTTGTATTGTACAACAGGGAAGATGAAACATAAGGTAGGATAGGAATGAGTCAGGACGATAATTAACAAAAAAAAAAATTATGCTACATAAAGGGAGTTTCCAGGTCACATTTAGAGGATTCTTTCTATACAGTATATCTTAGGTCTTAAAGTATAATTGAACAGAAAGAGTATGGAAACCAGTATTCTAGCCTATTAGAAAAAAAGACAGTGCATTGGTTTCAAATCTTTGTGGAACAATAAGAAAAAGGAATTAGTCTAGCTAGCTATTCACAGTTTTCTAGAAATAACAAGTGATTTACTTTAGAGTATGAAAGCTGTAATTAATATGTCAAATTTCTGAAACCACATTTATGATAGACTTTTCATATCATTTATTCTTAATTAGAACATTTATTGTTATAAATCTAAGATAAAGAGTATGTTCATCAGACCATATTACTTAGACAGAATTCTAATTTTAGCTTTAAAATTGTCTTCTATTCCTCTCAGAAGTTAGAATGACTAATCTAGGAAGACTAAAAAAGAGAAACAAAGATACTTTAATCCACAGGAAAGAGAAAAATGTATACTTTTCTCAAACCACTTCATAAATAAAGCACATTTAACCCAAGGATTCTGAACTCTGCAGCAAACATACAGACATACCTTCACTCACATACACACTCAAGCTCCATAGCTATCACAATAGGACACTGTCTAACTACCAATACAAATCTGTTACCAAAAACAGTTGGAGGGCTGGGGAGCCACCCCCACCTACCAAGATGGTGGCAATGGGGAGGTTCTTACACCAGGCACATGAAAACTTAGCAAAATAATTGAATAGGAAAAAGCCTTCCCTCCACTTCCCAGTACCACTTTGGGGGGAGGGGAGCACCTGGGTTAGGCAGACATAAGTGTAATAGAAGTCAAAATGGTGCAGGGAGTGGTGCTGACCAAAGAGGCCTGTCAGTTTAGCCTGGGGAAAGAAGGGAATGGTTGGGAGATGGACCTACCCAAAGGGCACAAAAGTTGATTGGTCATCTTGAGAAAGTACCTCAGCCATCTCACACCCAAGCTAATATAATCCCAGGAGAACAAAGAAACTCTTTCTTGACCCACTGGTGATGCATTGGTTGGTGCACTCATGTACTCTCCCAGTAGTATGCAACCTTGTAGCCCTAGCAGCAGCAGGGCCCATGGCCACGAGAGCTCCACACCCAGGCCCCAGGGGGCAGAATCTGAAATGAACAGCAGCCAGGAAAAAAACTAAGCTACCTGGATGTGGACTATGACTGCTTAGCATCCACCTGCAGGCTCCAAAGGACTGTACTTTAAGTTGGAGCAGGAACTCTGGACACTGGCTTTTGTGTTGGTCTTGCTGAACAGATGGGCTTGAACAGATGGGCTTTGACACAGGAGTCCACCATTCTCACAGATCACACAGCACCTGAATAATATCTATTTTCCTTTGCATCAGCATCTGCCTCACAGATTTGGCCTTTATAGTGACAGGAGTCAAAAGCTCTGTTTTGTTTGGTTACAAAACCAGGCAAGCAGTAACAGATTTGGTAAATCTATTTCACACCGCTGAGGCTTTTACCTGTATTTGTAGCACTGATTTTGCATAACTATGATAAAACAACAACAGACAATGGATTAATTCATTTGGCTGTTTCAGATCGGTGGCAAAGTGTTCTCATTCTCTTAGAAGCACTAAGTTGATCTACTTACTTTTTAATGTACCTAGGTAAAGGACTTCAATCTATATTTTTTTTAATATGAGGGCATAAGAAAAGTATACTGATCATGGGTCAGAGTAGTTGAACTAAATGGGAGAGAATTTTTTTAATTTTTAACACTTCAGTAAAGAGTCCGATCAGATTGTTTTTAAGTCACATAACTGGCTAACTATAGATTTAACTGATCATTGGTATTTGGTAAACTTTCTTATAATTTTGATACTATAAGTAATATGAATGATTTGTAACATAACCTACTTGTGTTGGTAAATGAGGTCTATTATCATCAATGTAGTTGCTTTGGAAGTTACAGAATCAAGTAATGATTCGATCATAGTGTGAAACATAAGAGGAGTGCTCTTTTGAGCTATCTTCAGAGTCAGATTCACATTCTTTTGAATAGTATCAATTACAGCAAATCTCTTGGAGTATATTTGAGTTTTGGAAAACATAAAAGTATTTCAGAGCCAAATAGAATAGATAAGCTCAACAATTAAGCTGTATGGTACTAATGTTTGGTTAAAAACTATGCTCAACTGTCTAGAAATGATACCAAATTTCTTCTTTAACTCAAATCATGGGACTCTGATGAACATTTACTGAGCTAAATAAATTCTTCATGATTTGGTAATAAAAACAATGTAGTCTTTAAATAAATGCATAAATTTATTTAAAGTATGTACTTATGTGTGTGTGCAGCAGAATTCTAAAGCTGGATAAGATCATTATTTTTACATATAAAGAAAAAGAGGCCTAGTACCTCACATACTTCTAAAAAAGTTCCTGATATACAGTAAAGTGCTTATTAAATGGTAAAATATTTTCTACATAGCCAAAATGATGTTCGATGGAGAAATATACAACATATTTTTAAAGTGTTATAGTGCTAGGATTATAGGTGTAGCAAACATCAGTTCATTTGCCTTCCCTACCCATACTTCTTTCCCAGAGAATATGCTCTTCCATACAGTTCCTGGGAGAGGCAGCAATCCCATGCACCATGTGATCTTATCTCAACCCTGGCTGACTGGACACAGGTTGGACACTTGACCCAAAGAGAATGAATCCATAGGCTAGGCTGGGCCAATTAGATTCTCTCACAGGAATCAAAATCTAAATACACTGGTGTCACATAAAGATGGGCACTTGGAATAAGGGTTATACCATTTCATAGCTATGACAGTCATATTCAAAGAAACCAGTGGAGACAGAAGGGATAGAAATGAGTGAGACCACTCAAGGGTAGACAAACAAACTTATAATTCTAACTTCTCAGTTTTGGTTCCAATCCAAGGCACTCTATGTTTTTTCCCTCTGCTTTTGGATATCCAAAAGTTCACCTATCATATCCTTTAATAAGTCCCCCTTCATTTGAGCCAGCTTGAGTAGATTTCTATTCCTTGTAACAAAGCAAACCCTGAGACAATGTGTTACTGGGCTTCTATTCCACTCTTTACCTTTTTAACACATAAATTTAAAAAATCAGTTTTAAACTTTTCATGGAATAGGTGAATGCCCAGGGATATTAAGTGATACCCTCCCAAATCATTCAAATAGTGGCAGGTCGATGACTAGAAACCAGATCTCCTAACTAAGTACAAAGCACCTATGAGTAGAGTTTGCTGGTTCAGAGCACAACCCCAGGCACTATATGACCTTGGAAATATTACTTAACCTTCCTTGCCTCAGTTTTCCATTCTGTAAAAAAGGGTATGATAATATTGCTTAATCTAACCAAAGGGTTGTTGTAAGAATTAAGTTATTCACCACATGAAACAAATAGTAATAGCTGTTTGAACCTTGGCAGAAACCTGACCAAAAAGGCATCCATCCTAAGCTCTGGTGCACCTGAGCCTGGTGAAAAAGAAATGATAATAATCCTGTCTCTATCTCTTCAATAAACACTCTGTTTAAATAGCTTTTGGTTCCTTGCAATCAAAAGGCACATGATTAAGTGGTGTTTATTAAGACTACCTTGACTTTTACTATGAAAACGAACAGTAGTTAAAAATACAGGGCTTAGGTGGTAGGTAATGATGCACATACTTCCCATCTGAAACATATTTTCCTAGTATTCTCACACTGTTTTCCCACCTCATGAACAGAATGCTTTCATTTTTCTCTTTCTGAGTAAAAGCGCTCTATCACCATCTTATCACCAGGAACTAAGCAGCACAGGTCTTAAGAATGAGTAATTAATCTCTCTATATTCACTTAGCATCATTGGATTCATCTTGTTTAACACGATAATAGTTTAAGCCTACATTCATCCAATTAAAATGTGAAAATATTCTTTACTGAGGTCCTTTACCCTTACACAGCTAATCCAACTCTAGAACATGTTCTATAATTAACACCCTGAAAATATTTTTTAAAACAGCAACCTGAGCACAAACCAAAAGAGAAACAAAGACTGCTAAAATAGTAAACAGCTTCCTATGATTTACAGGAAGAGAACTCTACAAAGCTTCCTTAACGTCAGAATATAAACGATTTTTACTGCTATTTAGTTAAATGATAATTATAAAACTCATTGAACTGAATGAGAATTAGCATTGTCAGACAAGCACTTGTAAGGGGTTAATTAATTCACATGAACCACACAGCTCAGCTGAAAATGGACTCATTATTTTAAGCTGCCGATTTGGCCAGCGTCTTAGTACTGTCCTCCTTTTTCCATCAGATTCATCCTGTTGCAGCCCCCACCCCAAGTAGCAAATATCACGGGAAAGAAATATTTAAGAGAAAATTTGAGCTAAAGGCATTTTGCCAGGGTACAAAGATGTCTGCTGGAACACTGAATAGGAAAGATCATTTATTAGTACACCAAGGTTCATAACATTCAATATTTTCATTATGCACACAAACATATCCCCTCCTCCTTCTCAAATGCCTCATTACAGCTAAGCCTGGAGCTTTTTCTTAAAAAGCTGTCCTCTGAAATTATTAAAAATTTGAAGTTCTTTATAGGCCAAGGTTATTATTACAGTCAAAATGCATCAATATGTATATATACTTATATATACTCTTTTATGCTGTTTTAAATAACAAAGTATTTGGTGGGAACAGTAAAGAATTTATGAGCTATATACAGAAAAGCCTAGAGAAAGATGGCATTATCCCAGACTCAAAGGAAATGGCTCTTGAAGCTTACTGGTGGGTGTAGGAGACTGTAAAAGGATTATGGGTTTTGGTTTAGCCTGCCCATCATTTCAAAATCCCCGTAACTAAAGGAAATATCTTCATAGAGGTCTGAGTCTAAAATTGAAGCTGCTTTACTTCATTCTTCCTATTTTATAATGCTGAGTGCTAATTAGTTCCAACCACTTTATTCAGGTTTGTCAATATGGGGACTTGGAAGCCAAGAAACTGCTGAATTATGGATTAACCAGTTCTGTAACAGTGTATTCAAGGAAACTAGTTAGCTACTTAAAAGTATAATGTTATCATGGGCACATAAAAGCATAAAAGATTATTTTGTTATCTTATGCTTAAAAGCAGAGAAATAACCCCTTATCAGTAAAAATGGTATATTTTTCATGTGTTAATGTACATTTTTGATGCATAAACTAAAATAAGTAACATTTACTTTCTTGGGCATCACACATAGCCTATTACATTCACTGTATCCACAATATCTGCTATAAAAATTGGCAACCTACTTCCTCATAATATCACCTATAAGAGGAACCTAATCAACAACAACAACGACACACAAAAAAAAACAAGTGAGCAAAACAGAACCAGAGACATTGAAATAAAGAACTGACAGTGACCAGAGGGGATGGAGGGAGGGGGATAATGGGGGAGAAAGAGGAAGGGTCGTCAAGGAACACTTATAAAGGACACATGGAGAAAGCCAAAGGGAGGAAGGATCGAGGGTGGGGAGTGGTGGTGGCTGGGGTCGTGGGGACTGGTGGGGGGAAAATGGAGATAACTGTACTTGAACAAAAACAAAAAAGAAAAAATTTGGGAAGCTAATACTAAACATTTTTGAACCCCAAAACAAATTTTAAAGGCAGAAAAGATTGAGATATTGAGCCTGACTAGCATGAGTTCCTTCATCAACCTCCATTTTTATTGAACCTGCATCCAAACCTCACTGAGCCTTCCCATTGCTTCCCTGCTTTTGGCATTTTAATCAATTCCCTGCTTCTGCAGTTAGACTCTAGAATCAGCTCATTAGGGTAGTAAATTCTGGAGTTAGCAGGGAAGTTAGAGATAAATTGATGTAATTCTCTCATTTCACAATGAAATTAACTGAAATGCAAAGGTCAAGTGACATATTTGAGGGTCCCAGCCTCATGATTTCCTGTTCAATATTCCTTTACTTCTACTTACCATCATAACCATCCCACCCAACTATGCCAGAACTCACTGGCCTCACTAGGCTGATGAGCTACCCCTTCAATAACCTCGGATCTCTGTCCCCCAGACACTAACTTTCTTAGCCTCAAAGAATTGAGCTATGATTGAGTATTAACAAAACTCAACTTGGCTCTATCTACTGCATCTCCCTGGCATAATCGTCAATGTGTGTCCAAATTCCCCTTGCCTCCACAGGCTTCCAAATTCTATCTTTCTTTTCTCATTCCTAAGGGAAGAGCTTGCTTTCTACCTTGTTGTAAAAATGAGTCTGTCTCCCACAAGTTTTGTCATCTACCTTTGCCTAGATGTCAATTATCTTCTACCCTGTCCATCTCTGCGGTAGAAACCCCTCTCAATTCCTCCTCTCCTAAAAGTCAATGCTTCTATGTTTACTCCCTTCCTTACTGGCACCTTCAATCACTCCCTCTTAACTGCTGCCTTTTCTTTTAACCCAAACTATTAAAAATAATTGACAATAATTAATAACCATAATAATAACTAGCTAGTACATACAAAATGCTTATTAGGTACCAGGTACCATTTTAGGCACTTTGTAAGTATTCATTTAACCCTCATAACAATCCATGAGGTAGGTATTACTGTCATGCTCATTTTACAGATAATAAAACTGAAATACAGATGTTAAGCAACATGCCCAAGATGCACAACTAGGAAGTGGCAGTGCCAAGATTTATCCTCAGAAAGCCTAGCTGCAAATTCTCTACTCCTAAAAATCACACTGCCTCTTTAATATATGTCATGCCTATTACCACCACTTACTAGCTCAATTACAATGTGCAACTTACTGAACTTCTTGGAGACTCAGTTTCTTTATATCCAAAATGAAAATAATGCTAAACTTTTAGAATCAATATGAGGAGTAATTGACTTAGAGAATTTATATAATCCACAATGCCTGTCATATATGAAGTAGTCAATTAATGGCAGTTAATATAATACTGATAAGCTTTATAATATGTTTAAAAAATCCTTCTTGAACAGCGTGGTTCAGTTGTTTGGAGCTCGTCCTGCAAAGTGACAGGTAACAGGTTCAATTCATGGGCAGGCCACATGTCTAGGTTGTGGGTATGGTCTCCAGTTGGGGCACATAAGAGAGGTAACTGATTATTGTTTCTCTCTCAGGTCGATGTTTCTCTTCATCTTTCTCCCTCCCTTCCCCCTTCCCTAAAAAAAAAAAGAAAAGAAAAGAAAAGAAAGAGAAAGAGAAAGAAAGAAATGAAAGGAAAAGAAGAAAGAAATCTTTACCAAGCACTGTCCTTAGCACTTCACCAATATGAATTTATTTAGTCCTCAAAACAATGATGAGGGGAATCCTACTATCATTTCCATTTTATATATGAAAAAACTGAGACAGAGAGATAATTAACTTCTCCAAGGTCATGAAGCTAGTAACTGTCAAACCAAGATTGGACCCAAGCAGTCTAATTTTAGATTCTGTGCTAGGTAGACTTTCAATGTAATCGTGTTTTGTAGGAGGGAGAATTTCAGATATGTATGTCATAGGGAAACAGTATAGATACATATAGCTACAGTAAGTATGAAAAAGCATAGTCTACTATAGCATTTCCCAAACTTGTAAACTCAAGAAAATTCTCTGGAGATTTAAAAAACAAACACAGAAACAAAACCAGAATCCTGGGCCCCATCTCAAATCTACCAGGAATGGAGACCAGTAGAAGTTAATAAAGGAACAAATCAGAATCCCTTAGGTAGCTTTTTTCAAACATTCCAATGCCTGAAGATTCTGCCTCAGCATACCCATAGAGGCTCTCAGACCTCACTTGTTATCTTTGGGGGATGCCAGGGAGCCAACATATCATTCTGAAAACCGGTAAATAAAGGCAAAGAATCAAGAATTTATCTTGCCTTCTCTTTATGAATTATACCTGAATGTAACCAAAAGGCTATTTAGGGAACATTCCTCTTTATAAAAATATTCCAAATAATGAAAAAGAGAAAAATCATCATTTCACTCTCTTGAATTACTGGATCTAGGCAGTGATCATCAGTGGCTGCTAATGTAATATGAGTCAGCCGGTCATCATGTGCTCTATTATAAAAGGCCAACCAAGAACTGTAAGAATATGTTGCCAAAAATATTGAATCCTGAATCTGATATAGCTGCTATATCTAAATTTATAGGCAATATATGGGGTGGGGAGACAGGGAAAGATACATGTAAATGATACCAGTGGGATGCAATAACCAAATGCAAACTATTGATCAGTGTCCTGGTTGCTTTAACAATCCCAACAGAAAATCATAATGAAAAAACAGAGAAAGAAGGATGGAGAGATATAGTAGCTGGCCTCCAAGATGACCCCTAAATAATCCCCACCCCTTGGTATTAATGCTCTGGTATAGTTTTCTCCCACATTGCTTCTGGGTCGACCAGTAGTGTTGTTTTGTCATTTCCAAGGCTAGGACATAGAAAATACTGTGGTTTCCTCTTTGCTCTCCCTTTTAAATTACTGACCCTTGAGGAAGTCAGATGCCATGTTGTGAACAGAGTCAAGAAACCCTACAGAGAAGCCCACATTGCGAATTGAGAGCTTGCAAACAGATTTTCCAGCTTCAGTCAAACCTACAGATGACTGTAGCCCTGGCCAACATCCTGAGTGGGACTTTATGAGAGACAATGAGACAGAATCACTCAGCCAAATCCCTGACACACAGACACTTCAAGGTAATAAATACTTGTAATTTTAAGCTACCAAACTTTGAGAGTAATTTGCTATATAGCAATTGACAACTAATACAAGATGGATCTCCTTGTTTAAAAGGAATTTAAGAGGACAACAAAATAAATTATTCCATTCCTGATTAAAACTGGGGGGAGGGAGGAAGTAGTAAATAATCAAGAAAATCTGAATGCTGAATATTTGTTAAGAAATCTTTTTCTTTTCTAATGAGGTATTATAATAAAATTTGATTTTGTTAGAAATAATCCTTATATTTTATGGATACATGTAGAAATATTTACAGATTAAAAAAGTAATGTTTAAAATTTGCTTGAAAATATCCAAGGGTAGGAGTATAGATGGAATGAGATTGACCAGGAATTAATCATCGTTGAAGTTGGGCTGTATTAATTATATTAGTATTCCATATTGTGTATATTTGAAGAATGTAAAATAAAAAGAAAAGGGGGGGGAAGAACTGACTGCACTTCAAGGCACCACATCAGATCAAGTAATTCCAGCTAAACCACCCAATTAAAAGAGGTAAGCTCCCAATAGCCATATAAGGTTCATCCATGGGTGCCAGTGCATCCAAATGGTACCTACTGTACAAACTATACATTGTGCATACATACAGATCTACACATATCTTACCTCTTTCATGTGACCATATTGTTTCTCCCCAGGCAGATAGAGGGTAGTAGCTTGGGGATATTTTTATTTATTAAATGTTTGGTATCTATCACTGAGGTTTGCTTCTAAAGTACAAGGAGGACCTGGGCATTTCTATAGAAAAAAAAAGAAATTAATTTAAAAGAAGACAATACGAAGAAAAGAAGCAGGGGATAACTGATGAATCATGATTCTGAAGGGGGTAAGAGGAATGAGATGAAGAGTAAGTACAATGTGGGCCTCAGGAATGTGTAATAATGGAAACTGAGGAAATTGGAAAATAAGGTCATTTACTAGATTGATGGAGATGAATTTCAGTTTGAGGGACTGAGGGAAGTAGAGCAAATCCAGAACAAACACCAAGTCATGTGACTCAATAGACAACAAATGAGAAGACTGCTAAGCAGCTAATGCTACACAAGCTTACTTCATTCGTAAAAGACAATGATAACATTTGAGATTCTTCCACAAGGGCAATGAATTCATTTTTAGGATTTATTTTGTTTTGTTGTTATTGACTTTTATTTTTTAAAAGCAGAGGATTAAGTAGCAACTGTGCTTCAACTGTAAAACAACTAATAGGGAGATATAATTCTAAATTCTATATTCTTTCTGTGTATATTTTTTCTCAGGAAACTTTCTAAATAGCTTGAATAATTTATGATTTGATTTTAATACTTTGCAACAGTTTGGAAATATGTAAATATTTTCTCTCTTTGTGAAAGTTTGTAAAAGCAAGGGTCAACCAACAAGGGCAACATCGAACAGTTAAAACCTTGCATTGAAGAAATGAAGATATATTTTAACATCCAATAGGGCCATTTATAAAACAATAAAGACAATGACTTAAACATTTGTTTCCATGGCCACCTGAAAATAATGGCTCAATGAATAGCTATGGACACTTAGGACAGGAAGTTAGATATAATAATATTGTATGAGTTAATCATACAAATAGCTAGAGAGCAATTTCTTTTTAAAATAGAAAAAAAAATGAAATGAGATCTCAGCTATCCTGAAACTTCAGGTAATGAGTTTATCTAGATTGCTGAGGGTTTATAATTTTGAAATAGCAACATTTAAAAAATCTTGGCGACTCTGTATGGGGATGTTTCAAAGATGTATTATACACTTTGCTGCCCTCCTAAAGAGAATCTACTGAAAATACATCTTTACTGATTCACATAATTATCATGGCCATGAAATCCAAAGAGGCCTTCAGGACAGACTTGAGGTGTGTCTATTTATCTTTTCTTTAAGTAGACAAGAACTACTTTGTGTTTAAAGTTCTTTTCCATCTTAATAATTTGTTTACATGATTATTTTATTGATTCTAATGATATAATCAGGACATGGTCAGAAAAGAATATTAGGAAAAGTAGGAAAAAATTAAAATCATCCATAATAGCATGATCTAGCCACAAACACTGTTAATATTTTGAAGTATTTCATTCTGATTGTATAGCAACTATATACATATATTTTACATTGCTGAGGTTGGTTATAAGCAGTCTTGTATCTTGTCCTGTTTCTCTGTAAGATGTTACCTGCTTTGAGAATTAGCTCATTTCCACTGGTACAGCATATATTGGCTGGCAATATCACTTCTTATCACTGTGAGTGGGTCTTAACATATCCATCCCTACTGATACTACTAGTTTGTTTCCCTTTTGCTGGGGTCAAGGTGGGAGACAGAAAACAAAATTTGATAGATCTCTTTAATAGAAGAGTAAACAGATTTGTCTGAGTGAGTGATTGGAATACTCTCTTCAGGTGAAATTCCATGGGCTATTGTTTAGGAACTTTCACACTCCTTTTGCTTATTCAGAGGTATTTTATTTTTTGCATATTTAACAGGCTTATGGCCATATTTTGAAGAAATGGATGGCATTTTTCAGGTAGGTGCAATTGCTGGAATAGCTGACTTTCAGAGAAGTAAGGTGTTACTTGTACTGCAATGCTACCGAATAGCATACATTGGATGCTGAAGTTGGGCCTAGCAACCTTTTAGCACTTGCCTACACAGACAAGAAAGACACCCCACCTTTAATTCATTCTTGCCGAATAAGTAGCAACAATATGCATTATCACTTGTCTGAAGAATGACTAGCTTACAAATCTGTGTCCCCAGGCCATCATGTACCTGTTATCATATTAACCCTTATCATATTGTACTACACTAGGTGGAAGCAGATAAAATTGACAGTTTTATAGCTCAAAAATTTAGAATTTCATATGGTTCAACATGACAGTTAATTTCATGCATCTTCCTTTCCCACAGTAGATAGTACATAACTTTGAGGGAAGTTCCATCTTTGTGCCTTCAGATTCTGGCTATAATAAATATTGAAGACATTTGTTTAAAGAATGTGAACAATATATAGATAAATTTGGATTTAGACAACTAGATCAATCTATCTGTCCAAACTCAGCCATTATAGATTTTATTTGATCCAGGTAAACAATGTTTTGGATGTAGTAAGTAAAAAATAATTCTCATTTCACTTCATTTACTTTCTCTTCTTTTTTAGACAATGTGGTGGCTCAAATTTACTCCTCCTTCTAATCACTTGTGTTTATGTCTATTGTCTGGAGCTGTTCTCATAAATCTTTTTTTTTCCAGGTTTACTGGGATATACCTGACCTGTAACATGGTGTAACTTTGAGGTGTACATGATGATTTGGTATATGTATATACTGTCATCCATCAACTCACACAGTTACATTTTTTTGTGAGAACATTTAAGATTTAGTCTATTAGCAACTTCCAAGTATACAATACAGTATTGTTAACTACAGTCAATATGCTGAATATTAGATCCTCAGAATTTATTCATTTTCCAAATGAGAGATTTTACTCTTTGACCAGTATTGTCCTTACTTTCCCCATCCCCACAGACCCTAGCAACTACGAATCTAGTCTTTGTTTGGAGAAGTTCAGCTTTTTAATATTCCTCATATAAGTGAGATCATATGGTGTTTTCCCTTTTCTGACTTATTTCACTTAGCATAGTGTCCTCCATTTGGCCTATAGTTTTATCCAAGTCCACTATTTCCTTATTGATTTTCTGTCTGGGTAATCTTTTCATATTCAATGTTGAAAGTGAGGTATTGTATTCCTCTGCTATTATTGTATTGCTGTTTACTTCTCCCCTCATTTATGTGAATATTTGCTTTAAATATTTAGGTGCTCTAATGTTGGAGATTTTATATATATATATATATATTTATTTATATTTATATATATATATTTATTTATTTATTTATTTATATTTATATATATATAAAATCTCCAACATGTATATGTGTATATATGTGTATATATATAAATTATTATATCCTCCTGATAAATTGACCCCTTTATCACTATATAGTGACCATCTTTGTCCCTTGTGATGGATTGTGAGTCTGTTTTATCTGATATACACATAGTTATTAGTGCTCTCTTTTGATTACCATTTGCATAAAATACCTTTTCCATCCCTTCACTTTGAGCCTGTGTGTGTCCTTAAAGCTAAAGTAAGTCTCACAAAGGCAACACATTATTTGATATCTTTTATCCATTAAGCTACTCTGTATCTTTTAGCTGGAAAATTTAATCCATTTATATTTCAAGTAATTAATGATAGGTAAGTCTTTACTACTGACATTTTGTAATTGTTTTCTGACTGCTTTTCAGTTCCTTTCTTTCTATCTTGCTGTCTTTGTAATTTCTTTTTGTAGTATTAATAGTATGCTTTAATTTCTTTCTCTTTATCTTTTGTGTATCTATTACAGGTTTCTTCTCTGTGGTTACTCTAAGGCTTACACAAAATATGTTACAGATATAACAATCTATTTTTAACTGATAACAAATTATTTTCAGATGCATACAAAACCTGTACACTTTTACTTCTATTTAACCAAAACACATTTTATGCTATTAATTTCATACTTCATTTCATTTATATTGTGTATTCACTAACAAAGTATTATAGCTATAGCAACTTTAATACTATTGTTTTTAACTTTCATACAAGGGATTAAAGTCATTTGTGTACCACCATTACAGCATTAGGGTATTCTGAATTTGGCTATGTATTTGCATTTACCAATGAATTTAATGCTTCTATATCTCTTCCATTGATACACTGTGCCCTTTCATTTCAACTTGAGAAACACCTTTTAGCATTTCTTGTAAGGAAGGTCTACCAGTGATGAACAATGATTAGCTTTTGTTTTTCTTGGAACATCTTTATATCTCCTTTATTTCTGAAGTACAGTTTTGCAAAGTGTGATACTCTTGGTTGGTAGGGTTTTTTTTCCAGCTCTGTGAATACATCATCTCAGTCCTTCTGGTCTGCAAAGTTTATGCTGAGTAATCTATTAGCCTTATTGGGGTTCCGTTATATGTGATGAGTGCTTTTTCCCATGCTGCATTCAAACTTCTCTCTGTCTTTGATTTTTTTACATTTTAATTATTATGTATCTCAAGGTAATCTTTATTGGGATGACCTTGGTTGTAAATTTTTGAGCTTAATATACCTGGATATCTACATATCTCCCAAAATGTGGGAAGTTTTCAGCTATTATTTCTTTAAGTAAACTCTCTGCCTCTTTCTCCTCCTTCTGAGACTCCTATATTGCAAATATTCATTCATTTGATCGTGTCCTATAATTCATGTAGGCTTTCTTCAGTATATTCCATTCTTTCTTTTTCTTTGTGTCCTCTGGCTAATTGCAAATGATCTGTCTTCAAATTTGCTGATCCTTTAATTAAACTGCTTTTAAAACTCTCTACTGAAATTTGCAGTTCTGTCATCATATTCTTCAGCTTCAAGATTTCTGTTTGGTTCTTTTTTTTTTTTTAATTTTTATTTTAGTTGTTGTTCAAGTACAGTTTTCTGTCTTTTACTCCCATCCCAGTCCACCCCCCTGTTTGGTTCTTTTTTATGTTTTCTATTTCCTTATTAAACTTCTCATGAATTGTTTCCTTATTAAACTTCTCATGAACAATTAAACTTTGTTCATGAATTGTTTTACTGATTTATTTAGTTGTTTATCTGTGTTCTCTTGCATTTCATTATGTTTCTTTAAAATGATTATTTTGAATTCTTGTCAGGAAACTCATAGATCTCTTTGCAGTCACTTACTGGAGCTTTAATTAGTTTCCATTGGTAGCATCATATTTTTCTGATTCTTCACAATCCACATAGCTTTGCATTGGTGTCTGTGCATTTAAAGGGACAAATACTTCTTTCAGTTTCTATAGACTGATTTCAGCAAGTAAATAACTTCACCTGTTGTGTCCCACAGCCAATGGAATTACCTCTGAAATTGCAGTCATACTGTTTGAAGCTGAGTCACAAGGCTGATGCTGGGGTGTATGGATGGATATGGATCCAACCAGGTCCCTGAGAGGGCTTCTGCTAGGTCAAAGGGTGGGTCTCTGGGAAGCTGGACTGGCCCTGACCCTGGCCCATGGCCAAGATGGAGTAGAACTGAGTCCCAGGACTACTTCGGGGTCCACTGTCAGTATTGAGGTCTGAAGAACTGACTCTAGAGACAAAGATGAGCATGTCTGCCTCCAGGTCTCTGGGTAGGCTGCCTGCTCCCTGATTCTGGTTGAGAGGTGCTGACGTTAGGTACAGGGCAATTTCAAGATATCTGGATAAACTGAAGGGAGTGCCTCTTACTGGATTCCTAGACTGGCAGGACTGCTCATGAACTGTAGCTAGGAGAAGCTCGAGCCCAGTTACAATGCCATTTCACAATCTCCTGTCAAACTGAGTTTTGCAGCCTAATCTCCAGGAACAGGAACACAGCTGAGAGGGACTGGAGCCAGTTCATGGGATATTTCATGGTCCACAGCCAGGACTGAGCTCTATGGGCCTATTACCTGAGGTGTGGGTACGTGTGATGCCTCCCAGGTTCCTTGGCACAAACCACTGGTGTCAGACTCAGGCCATATGGGGTTGTAGCTGAATTCCCTGGGGTCCAGAGTTATTTCTGGGTCTGTAGCTCGGACCACAGTCAGAGTGAGTCAGCCACTTAGGTGGAAGCCTGCCTTCTCAAAACAGCTTTCCTTGGTCTTGGAGTTGACTACTGTTTCACAATCTCATACCTAGATGCCAAAGCTCCCACAAGGACATTTTGTCTGTAGTTAGATGTCAAATTATTGCTACTGAGGAAGAAAGACAGCAGGGGACCTCCTAGGTGACAATATTGCTGACATCACTCCCTTACATTTATTTTCTGAATTCCTTCTGGGATAACGTGCTGATTTATAAATATATCCACTATATGTATAAAAATGTCTACTACAGCACTATTTATAGCAGCAAGAAATAGAAACAAGTTCAATATCCAATTTACGGATTGATGAAATGAATAATCATATATACAGATAATATAATATACAACCATTAGAAAGGTGAACAATAAAGAAATTTGTTAATATATGCAGATGCTTACAAAGTAAAATGAAAAAGAAATAGATACAACTGTATATAAAGTATAACATAAATAATGGAAAGTATGCATAGAAATGCACAATGGAAGGGAATATACCAAAATGTTAATGGTAATTGCTTCTAGATATTGAGACCATAGTTGAAACTTTTCTTTGTCTTTGCATATTATATATTTCCAAATTTTCTACAAAGAGCAAACATTATCTTTTATATTATAAAACATGTAATAGGGAAAATATGATGATAACATATTTGAAATTATTTGGTCAAGCTTGGAAAAAGAAAAGGCCAGAGGGAAATATAATAGATAACTAAAATAGAGCACATATTTATTTAGATCATTCATTCATTCATTCATTCATTCATTCATTCATTCAATAAATCTTTACTAAGGAGGACATATTATGTTCCAGGAACATAAACAATCTTAGCCATTACTTTTCTTTCTGTCTGTCTCTCTCTCTCTCTCCTTTTTTTTTTACTTAGCTGATAGGGTTTTTTTCCTTTTTTAATTTTATTTTTATTGTTGTTCAAGTACAGTTTTCTTTTACTCCCATCCCAGCCCACCCCTCCAGCCCTCCCTCCCATTTCCACCCCTCCTAGTTTTTGTCCATGTGTCCTTTATACTTGTTCCTGTAAACCCTCCCCCTTTGCCCCTAAAATCCCCTCCCCTCTCCCCTCTGGTCACTGTCAACCTGTTCTCAATTTCAGTGTTTTAGGTTGTATTTGCTTGTTTGTTTGTTTGTTTTGTTGTTTAGGTTCCTGTTAAAGGTGAGATCATATGGTATTTGTCTTTTACTGCCTGGCTTATTTAGCTTAGCATAATGCTTTCCGGTTCCATCCATGCTGTTGCATAGAGTCAGGGCTCCTTCTTTCTTTCTGCTGCATAGAATTTCATTGTGTAAATGTACCATAGTTGTTTTTTATCCACTCATTTACTGATGGGCATCTAGGTTGCTTCCAACACTTGGCTATTGTAAATTGTGCTGCTATGAACATTGGGGTGCATAGGTTCTTTTGGAATGGTGTTTCAGGGTTCTTGGGATATAATCCTAGCAGTGGAATTGCTGAGTCAAAAGGCAGATCCATTTTTAGTTTTCTGAGGAAATTCCATACTCTTTCTTTCTTTTTGCCATTCCCAAACTCGTTTTATGAACCTCATCAATATTTTACAAATCCAGATATATTTAACAAGTTAAAATGTCCATCCTTGTACACATACACACACTTCTATAACTGGTTTGGATGTCACAGACTTAAAAAAGTTCTACAGGATTTTGGCTTGCAATTTCCCAGTTTACCTTCAGTGAAGAAACAAAGTCAGATGTATATTATTATGGCTTTGCCATTCTTCTTTTGATATTAGTATGTCTTGCTTTATATTTTTTCTGAATACATCAATCAAAATCTTTTTGATAATTTTTAAAGTGCTAGTTCTTTACAGAAATGTTACATTCTTATTTCAGGGTTTCCTCCCAGACATTTTCAAGGTAATTGGCTTACCATAATATGGACATTCAGCAAATAAGTTGTTAAGACTCTGTCTACTAGTCTGTACTCCTTTCAACAATTCATATAAGCATAATTTGATGGAAAGGCTGTCCACATTGGGAATTATAACACACTTGATCAGGAGTGGCACCATCAAGTTGACAGGCATAACAAATTCAACAATCCATAGAAAAATCATATTTTTCCATGATAGCACAAGCTGGTAAATCAACTTCTTAAACATCTTTCAATTGTAATAGAGTATTTTCTGGATGCCACAAATGTATGTTTCTGCTCAGCTTAATTCCCAGGGTTTTCACCACATGGTAAGCTCCAAGGAAGCGCAGTAGGTTGTTGGGGTCTACCTCTATGTTTATTGAAGCACTGTTCCCTACTGTAATTCTGTGTGATGTTGCACTCCATGTAGGTGTTTCTGGCTCAAGTTTCCAAGTGTTCTCATCAATTTCATTCATGACATCCCACAATGCCTTCAATGATTCCAATACTGCTAAATACTGACTATGAGTACTTATTGTAGAGCTCTATGGTGTCCAGGAAAGAGAAAGTGAAACAGGAAAATCCACAAAACAATCTGGTGATTCTGCAGGGTACTTTGCCTTCAAATTGAGAGTGATTAGATGCTCTCTACCAGAAGCATCTTCAACTTTTAACCTGATGGTACTGAAGCAAGAAACCACATATACAAGTTCATCTCAACCTAGAATTCCTATCTCTTCATTTAGGTTTGAGTAGAACTGGGGAGGAGGAAGTAGTGCATATATCTCTTGTATGTTCTTCAAAGTAACTTTCAAAGCTATCTTCAACTCCAACATAAAGCTCATTAGATCAGCAGAGTGCTTTTATTCACTGTTGTACTATTTGATAGTATCCACTAAGTATTATCCTCTGCTGCCAACTATGTAACAGTCTTTTATTCTTCAGTTACAAATCTTCAGGAAACAATATTTTAATATGTAACTCTCCAAGCAGTAGCGAACCTTTCATACATGCTTTTCACTCAGTTCTGGGGCAGAAGCAATGGGCACTGGTGCAACAGGTTAGCTTCTGTCTCCTTGATACCTCACCATCTATGGAGCCTCGGAGGGCTTATGAATTGGTCGGGCCACCATTACTTTTCATATGAATGACTCAGAATACTGCTGAAGTCCAGTTCCATCGTGTTTTTTTTTTTGTTTTATCTCTTAAAAATGGGACTAAACCATATCATTTTAGTCAGACAATTCTGAAATACCAGCAAGGAGACACTGACCAATATGTAATTCTGTAAGTGATGTCCATCTTCATGGGGCATCATTCCTTTTCACAGTCATATTCTTTATGATTGCAATCAAATATAATAAGGGAATAAGAACCTGAGAATATGAATCCACCCACAATCAATTCTCAGGTTGGCCAGATTCTGGACGACCTCAGCAGGAAAACCTAATATCACTTTTACAGCATGCTGAATTTTTTATTTGAAGACAGTCCCTAGACACTGACAGCTTCTGTTCATAGGTTTCATGAAAGCATTTTTTTTTGTGAAAAATTAAAATGTTAATATTATGTTTCTGTTTCTGACACAGCTATGATGGCTATGGCTCCTCTGATCATGAAACTTAAATATACATTTGTCTCCATTAATGGAACAAATCAGAATAACAACATAAAAATCTTTATGGAGATACTATTATAAGTATAAGCAAGTTGTATTTCTTAGGTGTATATTTGACTATATTGGTTTCTTAAGAAAGAGCTGTTACTTTTGCAGTTCACTTATAACTAATATGTTTAAAACTTCAATCTATCAGAGCAAAATATTGGTGGCATATATTTAAATTTTCCTACATTAAAAATAATTAGGTTCCTGTTAAAGGTGAGATCATATGTTATTTGTCTTCAGGGGAAAAGGGTGAAGGGTTTTTGGAAAGAAGTATAAAGGACACACGGGCAATAACAAGGGGGGGATGGAAACAGGAGGGAGGTGGGGATAGCTGGGAGGGTGGGCTGGGATAGGGGAAAAGGCAGAAAACTGTACTTGAACAATTAAAATAAAAAAACTTAAAAAAATCAGGAAAAATTACTATTTTAACTCCTAGTGTTGCTTGTCCTTGATCCAAAATAATTTTTATTTCCAAAATTTTACTTCACCATAATAGCTTATCTAAGAAAACAAAGCATTTTTAATATTATAGATGTAAACACAAAAAAGTAAATCTAATGTTGAAAATATAAAGGCCACAGTACAGGCAATATTTTCATTGCTTTTTAACTTGTAACAGAAGGATTAGATTTCATTATAATTATTTAGAACATGGAGTATGAAGAAATGGGTACTTTAAAATAAGATTTATTCTAATTGTTCCATTTAGAAAATATGACCTACTTTATAAGTCTGAGTCTGAGTAGCAATGCAACTTAAAGTTCAATAGAATATATATACTGCATTTATTTAAATATCTCAGAAATTCTGGCTAAAATTTCAATGTTCATTATTTCAATCAATTATAGATGTTAAAGATATACATGAAACCAATAGCATTCTACCTATTTTCCTAGTAATGACCTGACAATCATAATAAAACTTATCTGTCATCACATCTTCTAAACCATCACATTTTACTAAGCAACCCCAGTTTTGGGAATGAATACTGGAATATTTATGCACCTAAACATGTTTCTCTTTTTCATATAATGACAGTCCTGCAGCTGAGAGTCACACTTCCTCATGGCCTTGAACTATTCAAAATGAGACAGGTAATATAGGTACAAATTGGATCACATAGAGCCTTTCAGCTACTGTAAAAATTTTGGGTTTTCCTAGAAGTAATGGGAAGCCATGGAAATAAATGGCACTGGCTTAATACAGTAATGATAATAATCTTTAAACACTTTCAACAGTGTTCAAATTTTAAATAAATCAACTTTAAAATTTTCATTAAATTTTCACATTTGCCATCTCATTTAGTCTCCACAACTACTGTGGGAAATAAAAAAGGTTTCCTCATTTGTGATTAACATTTGGATTAACTCACTAAAGTATGGAAAATGTGCTATCATGATGAAGATCCCCCAAGTTTCAATGTCAAAACGTTCTGGTTTTTTAATATATAATATTTACTGTATTTTCCATTACAATATATCCCCCTTATATACCCCTCCCCACAGCAATCACCAGGCTGTTGTCCACATATGTGAATCCTTTTTCCTTTATGTTCAATCCCTCCAAACCCCTAACACCCCTCCCCCAGCTGTCATCTGCTCTCCATCTATGAGTATGTCTCTGTTTTGCTTGTTAGGTCAGTTGCCTCATTAGATTCTATCTATGAGTGAAATCATATGGTATCTGTCGTTCTCTGGCTTATTTAACTGAAAAGAATGCTTTCCATGTCCATCCATATTGTTGCAAAGGGTAATTTTTTTAAGCTGAGTAGTATTCCATTGTGCAGATGTCACATAATTGTTTTAGCCACTCATCTACTGATGGACTCTTGGACTGCTTCCCTATCTTGGCAATTGTAAATAAGGCTACAGTGAACATAGGAGAGCTTATGTTCTTTTGAATTAGTGTCTTGGGTTCCTCTGGATATATTTCCAGGAGTGAGACTGCTGGGCCAAAAGGCAGATCCATTTTTAATTTTTTGTGGTATTTGTATACTTCTTTTCCACAGTGGCTGCACCAGCAGTGCAAAAGGGTTCCCTTTTCTCCACATCTTCGCCAGCACTTGTTGTTTGTTGATTGATGATACCCATTCTGACAGGTGTGAGGTGATACCTCATTGCAGTTTTAATTAGCATTTCTCTGATGATTAGCGATGCTGAGCATCTTTTCATATGTCTATTGGCCATCTGCATATCTTCTCTGGAGAAGTGTCTATTCAGGTCCTTTGCTCATTTTTTAATTGGGTTGTTTGTTTTTGGTATTGAATTTTGTAAGTACTTGATAAATTTTGGATATTAACCCCTTATCAGATGTATCAGTGAATATCTACTCCCACTCTATGGGTTGTCTTTTTATTTTGTTGATGATTTCCTTTGCTGTGCAAAAACATTTTAGTTTGATGAAGTCTCATTTGTTTGTTTATTCTTGTGTCTCTCTTGCCTGGGGAGATATACCTGATAAAATATTTGTATGAACAATGTCTGAGATTTTGCTGCCTATGTTTTCTTCTATGATTTTTATGGTTTTGGGTCTAATATTTTATACTTTGGTCCATTTTGAATTTATTCTTGTCTGTTGTGTAGGAAGATAGTCTAGTTTCATTTTTCTGTACACATCTGGCCAATTTTCCCAACACCATTTGTTGAATAAAATATCTTAAGCCCATTGTATGTGCTTGCTTCCTCTATTGAATATTAATTGACTATAAAGCTATGGGCTTATTTCTGAGCTCTCTATTCTGTTCCAATGATCTATTTGTCTGTTTTTATGCCAGTACCAGACTATTTTGATTAACCATGGCCTAGTAGTATGATATTAGGTAGTGTGATATTTCTAACTTTGTTCCTTCTTTCTCAGGATCACTGTTGGTATGCAGGACCTTTTGTGGTTCTATACAAATTTTTGAAATAATGGTTCTGTGAAATATGTTATTGGAATGTTGGTAGGAATTGTGTTCAATCTATAGATTGCTTTGGGTAGCATGCATATTTTAATGATGCTAATTCTTCCTATCCGTGATCACAGTGTGTGCTTCCAATTATTTGTATCTTCTTCAATTTCTTTCTTCAGTGTCTTACAATTTTCCAAGTACAGGTCTTTTCTGAGTATAGGTCCTTGGTTAGGTTTATTGCTAGGTAATTTTTTCTTTTCGAAGCAATTGTATATGGGATTGTTTTCTTAACTTCCCTTTCTGTTAGTTAATTATTAGCATATAAAAATGCAAGTGATTTCTGGATATTAATTTTGTATGTGCTACTTTGCTGAATTGATTTCACTTCTAGTAGTTTTGGGATAAAATATTTGGGGTTCTCTATGTACAGTACCACATCATCTGCAAATAAAGACAGTTTTACTTCATTCTTTCCAATTTGGATGCCTTTTATTTCTTTTTGTCTGATTGCTGTGGCTAGGACTTCCACTACTATGTTGAATAGGAGAGGTGAAAGTGGACATCCGTGTATTGTTCCCAACCTTAAGGGGGGCATTTGGATTTTTGCCCATTGAGTATGATGCTGGTGGTGGGTTTGTCATATATGGCCTTTATTATGTTTACATATGTTCCCTCTATTCCCACTTTGCTGAGAGGTTTTATCAAAAATAGGTACTGATTTTCTCAAATGGCTTTTATGCATTTATTTATATAGTCAGGTGGTTTTTATCCTTCCTTTTGTTATGTGGTGAATCACATATATTGACTTGTGAATGTTGTACTATGCTTGCATTCCTGGAATAAATCCCACTTGATCACAGTGTATGATGTATTTGATGCATTGCTGTTTGCTAATATTTTGTTGAGGATTCTAGCATCTATGTTAATCAGTGATATTGAACTTATAATTTTCTTTCTTTGAGGTGTCTTTATCTTGTTTTGGAATTGGGATAATGCTCACCTCAAAAAATGAGATTGGGAGCCTTCCCTCCTCTTGAATTTTATGAAATAGTTTGAGAAGGAGAGGTGTTATTTCTTCTTGGATTATTTGGTAAATTTCACCTATGAAGCCACCTGGTTCAGAGCTTTTGTTTGTTGGGCGTGTTTCAATTACTGCTTCAGTACCATTAGATATAATCTGTCTCTTCAGATTCTCTGATTCTTCCTCATTTATTTTTGGAAGATTGTATTTTTCTAGGAGTTTATCGATTCCATCCAAGTTGTCTAGTATGTTGGCATATAATTGCTCATAATATTTTCTTACAATCCCTTCTTTGGTGGCAGTTATTATTTCCCCATTTTCATTTCTGATTTTATTCATTTGGGTCCTTTCTCTTTTTTTCTTAAGGAGTCTGGTTAAATGTTTGTCAGTCTTATTTATGTTTTCAGAGAACGAAGTCTTGGATTCATTGATCCTTTGTATCATTTTTTAAGACTCTATTTCATTTATTTCTTTTCTAATCTTAATTATTCCATTTTTTTCCCTCTTACATTGGGCTTTGTTTGTTGTTCTCCTTCAAGTTCTTCGGGTGTGAAATTTCATTGTTTATTTGAGGTTTTCTTGTTTTTTGACATAGGCCTGTACTGCCATTAATTTCCCTCTTAAGATTGCTTTCCCAGTGTCCCATGGATTTTGGATTGTTTGGTCCTCATTTTCATTTATTTCAAGGCATCTTTTCATTTCTTCCTTGATATCATTGTTGACCCATTCATTGTTTAATAACATGTTATTTAGCTTCCATGTCTTCATGTTCTTCAGTGATCTTCTTGTGATTGATTTCTAATCACAGCACTGTGGTCAGAGAAGGTGCCTGATATCATTTCAATCTCCTTAAATTTATTGAGACTTGTTTTGTATTGCAGCCTGTGTTCTATCCTAGAAAATGTTCCATGTGCACTTGGAAAGTATGTATATCCTGCTGCTTTGGGATGAAATGCTCTGAAGATACCAATTAAATCCATTTGATCTAGTGTGTCATTTAAGGCCACTGCCTTATTGTTGATTTTCTGCCTGGAGGATCTATCTAATGAAGTAAATGGGGTGTAAAAATCCCCAACTATAACTGTATTTCTGTCAATCTCTCCCTTTACGCCCATCAAGATTTGCTTTACATGTTAGATGCTCCTATGTTTGGTGTGTAAATGGTTACTAGGATAATATCATCTTTTTGGATTGTTCCCTTTATCATTATGTAGTGTCCATCTTTGTCTCCTGATACAGCCTTTGTATTAAAGTCTATCTTGTCTGATACATGTACTGCTACTCCAGCTTTTCTGTTCCACTTGAACAAAATACCTTTTTTCAAACCCTAACTTTTAGACTGTGTGCATCTTTTAATATGAGATGGGTCTCTTGGAGGCAGCATATATATGGGTCATGTTTTCTTATCCACTCACCTACCCTTTGTCTTTTCGATGGAGCATTTAATCCATTTATATTTAAGGTTATTATTGATAGATATGCATGTAGTGCCATTTTATTGTTAGACTGTTTTCCACTGGTTTCTTTCCTCTCTCTTTCTCTCCCTGTCCCCCTCTCTCCTACCCTCTCCATTCTTTTCCTTCTTCTTCTTCTTCCTCTTCTTCATTCTCCTTCCAGCAAACCCTTTAACATTTATTGCAGTAGTATTTTGGTGTTAACACACTCCTTTAGTTTTTTTTTTTTTTTTTTTTTTTTTTTTTTTTTTTTTTTTTTTTTTTTTTTGTCTCAGAGGCTCCTTATTTCTCCTTCAATTTTAAATGATAGCTTTGCTGGGTAAAGCAACCTTGGTTGTAGGTCCTTGAATTTCATCACCTTGAATGTTTCACACCACTCACTTCCTGACTGAAATGTTTCTGACTAGTAATCAGATAACAATCTAGTTGTTGCTCCCTTGTAGGTAGCTAACTGATTTTCACTTGTAGATTTTAGGATTCTCTCCTTATCTTTAGGCCTTGTCATTTTAATTATGATGTGTCTTGGTGTAGGCCTCTTTTGGTCCAACTTGTTTGGGATACTCTGACCTTCCTAGACTTGTGTGCCTTTTTCCTTTACCAGATTAGGGAAGTTTTTAGTCATTATTTCTTCAAATAGGTTCTCAATCCATTGCTCACTCTTTTCTCCTTCTGGTATTGCCATGATGTAGAGGTTGTTATGCTTCATGTTGTTTAAGATACTTCTGCAGCTCTCCTCATTTTTAATTTTTTTTTTGTTTTTGCTGCTCTGCCTGATTTTTTTCCTACTTTGTCTTCCAAAACACTGATTTGATCCTCTGCTTCATCTAACCTATTGTTTATTCCTCCCAGTGTATTATTTATCTCAGACATTGCATTTTTATTTGTGACTGATCCTTTTTTATGGTTTCTATGTCTTTTTTCTTTCATTTGGGGTCTGTTTCTTTGTCTTCCAATTTTGGCTGCTTCTCTGTATTTTCCACTTTAGCTGTTAAACTAATCAACCATTAATCTGACCAGTTGTTAATCTAATCAATCAGTAATCAGCAGTCAGGCTTAAGCACCACAGGGTGGGGCAGAATAATTCCTGTGGGTGGGGCTATTGCTTCCCCCTTAGGATGATGCCATTTAGAGGACGGTTCTGCCTGAGAAAGATGACTCCTGCTATATGGTGAATGACTCAGCACAGGGATCCTGGTGGCTATTCCCTCAGTTCTTTCCCCAGAGCCACCAACCCCAGACTCTCCTCAAGCTTCTCTAGTCCACTCAGCCTTCCCTTTGCTGGCACCCAGTGTAAGTAGCTGCAAGACAAAATTTGTGTTTGTGTTACAGAACAGTCACATACACATACAGGGGTCCAGACTCCGGAGGATGGTATACTAATACCGTCCCCACCATCTACTGGGCTCGTGTGTCCGCCGCCAATTGGAAAGATATCTCTCAATGCCAGAGATTTGTGAAAAGGAAAGGAAATGTTTATTTAAGGCTATACAGACTTAAAGTAGTGACCTAACTTCTTCATTAAAATATTAAAGTCCTTTAAGATACCCACAGATGCACTCAGCAGCTCCTCTCTCCCCCCCCTACCCCCACCCTAATTCAGGGTACTGTAACTCAGGGAAAGAGCACACGTCCATGTTTCCAGGCCGCTGGCACCATCAGCCATATTGCCGTCCAGGCAGGATATCCAATTAATCCAAAGCCATGTGACACCTTCTCATGGTCTACTGGCAAGAGTTCTTTGTACCCATTTGTCCAGGCAAAGTCTCTTATTTTTTCCACCAGAGATGCAGGGGTGTACACTCTGGCAAAACTTCATGGGTTCCCTCCTTCACCAAACCTGCGAAGGGGTCTGCACTCTCACGAAGACCGCATGGTTTTCCCCTTGCAAAGCTGTAAGGGGATCTGTACTCTTGTTAAGACCGCGTGGTTCCCTTTAATGGCTGCCGTGTCTGGGTTTAAATCCCCGTGCCAATCTTCCTCTGTTCCTCTGTACCCCCATTTCCGACTCCTCCTACAATCAGTTACACCTGCCAGCATCCCTGTATTATCCGAAGTTTACTGGGCTGCCATCATGAGTCTGGGCAGATATGGACCAATATCCTGGAGCCAATCTTCTTCCAGCTCCCACGCAGGTGCTATAACTTGGGGGACATGCCCCCCACTTACATCTTGGGGGGAAGTGTCTTCCATCCCCCTGGCTCCAAGCATGGCCA
>PVKM010001161.1:0-83814 GCA_004027735.1 Carollia perspicillata
CTGGGGCCCTGGGCTGTGCGGTCCGGGTCCGTCTCACTGCCCGCTCTTGCCTAGTTTATCTGCACGCGAATGTGTGTCCACGGTTGGCCAACTGCCCTGCGCGCCTTGTGTGCTCTGCTCCTCTCCCCCCCCGCGTCTGGGGTCTGCAAGCTCCTCGCCACCTACGCCACCTGGCGCTCCCGAGCCTGGCAGCCACCATGTTTTCCTGCCGCTTTCCCTCTCCGCCGGCTGCCGACTGTGCCCCTCTTACCGGTCTGGTTGAATGGTTGTCGGACTTCCGTAGTTCACTTTTCTGTGTTCTGGTTGTGTTATTGTTTATAAATATTTGTTGTCCTTAATCTTGGTTGTGAGAGGAGGTACGGTGTTTCCACCTACGCCTCCATCTTGGCCAGAAGTCTCAGTTAATCATTTTAACATTTATTCTTTACTTTACTTTAGCTCTTCCTTACTCTTGTGGTAATGACTTGTATAAGCTTATTATTTGTGATGTTCAATGTTGGTCCCAAGTACGGAAAAGAGGCACGAATATCAGGCCTGAGGAAACCTTTATCCTAGTCCTAATCCTAGATGTTTTACATGTGGGGATCTCTCATTTGCTTTTTTATTTTTAAAAACAATTCTCTTCCTGGGACCTTTTCATCTTTGTATGCATGGAGGCTGCTTCAAGATGGCTGTGGCTTTCGTAAGGGTAGTATGTGTGTGTCAGGGAATCCGGGAGTCTCTGGTCTTGGTCCTCAGGGTTTTTGTCCTTTGCACTGTAATGGACCAGTGGGTTTGGAGAATGGTATACAGTGACTCTCAGGCTTATTTCTTATATTAGAACGGAAAATGTAAGTGTCCTGTAAATATGATTGAAATTTTTCCAGAAGTATACAGGGTTGCCCCTGCTTCCAGTGAAATTCACCTGTTTTCTGCTTGTTCACTTTCTCTTTTAAAATATTTGACTGCATTTTATCTCCTTCTACTTGTGTTTTCAGTTGCAAATTCATAGAATGCAATATGTTCTGTCTTCCAGATCAGTTCCAAAATGTTGAAAAGGAGCAAGCCTAGTACTGGTCTATTCCTTTTCTCATCGTGTATTTTTCAAATGTTTAAAGATCCCGTTCTTCGGTACATAGTTCTTAACATATTATGGGTCAGAGCAAAAGTATACCCATGTCTGTAAATGCCCAGGATGGTGCCTGACATATTGCAGGTACTCAGCAAATAGCTGTGAGAGTGCCAGGTTCTGCAGATTGTTTGGTAGTCTGTGTTTTTTTCAGAATTGTTTATGCTATTTATTTGAGTGGGAGCATGATGACATTATATCACCAACCAACATTACTATACAGTAGGTTTTTCAAAAGCATTGTTACACGTTTTGCCAAACAATTCTTACAGAGACAATGAAAGACTATGTATTCTCAATGTGATTTGTGATTTTCAATTTTGATTTCTTTTTGTTTATTTTAAAAAGCTTAATTTTGGAATTAATCTCTTTTCCCTTTGGGTAATTTATTAGATTATAACATAATAAATATAGCATAACCAAAATATATGAAAAAATCCTTTAGGATCTCACTAGAATACTAAAAAAATTAGAAAATCTATTTGATAAGACCAATGATAAACATCATAAACTCATTAAACATTCACATAGATAGTTTTATTTGAATATTTAATAATATAAAGTAGAGAGATTATAACATTTATATTCAGAGATTAAAACTTTTCCAAGGTCATTTGCTTGTAAAGGGCCCAAGTAGGACTTAGACCAGGACTTCTGGGCCGAGTCACATCTTTGATGCTGTTTTCCATGGTTTTCTTTTAATAAGAGAACTTTAAAGATGCTCTTACATCCAGTAAGCATTCTCCGAAACTGCGTGTATCTGTAGCACTCTGTAGTGACAGTTACTGTTTACAGTAATGACACAGATGTCCAGGGTATATGTAAGAAAAGGGTTATGGTTTTCAACAGAGGCTAACATACAGCAGCCTGAGGAACACAAAGGGTGAATTCTCATTAACCACAGTTTTTAATGACTCTGGAAGCCTTAAGCAGCCATGTTTGTAGACACCTTTTTCAGAACCCCCAGGTTTTTTACAGTAGAGAAAAGCACTTCAGCCCCCCTCCTCCTCCGTCTAGTCCTTGGCAGTCATCGGGCTGGGTTGGGGCAAGCAGGTTCTTGCATATTCCCATTCCTTGAAAACCTTTCTGGTCAGTGGTCATCCAACAGCTTTTCACATGTTTCATTAAATCCCCTACATCTGTAAACTGTCCATCAGTGGAAATGTTTTTTTAGTGTTTTTTTTGTTTCACATCTTATTTATTGTCATCTATTCATGGATGGAATATTTTAAATCTGCATTAACTGTGGTAAGCTATGAATGCGTCCAGTGCTGTACAGTTAATGCCACCGCTGGGGATACTCACTCCTTAAAATATGCCTGCACATGGCGCCTGCCCCTCCCTCTCTCTCCCCCTCCTTCCCTCCTTCCCTCACACACAGACACACGCATGCACACACACACTCGCACGCGTGCGCAAAGCACACGCCAAACTGCCATTCTTCAGCAGGGCTGTTTCTGGAGTTGGGAGCTGTCAGCCTGCTGGGAGGGGTGGGAGGAGGAGGAAGAGGTGGGGCTCTCTACTCTGATTAATTGCCTTAGGCATTCAGGGGTGGGGCTTCCTTCAGCCATCTGCCTGAGATATGGGAGGGAGCTGGAGAAGGAAGGAGGGGGAGAGGCTACCAGAGAGGAAGAGAAAAGAAAGGAAGAAACACTAGAGAGAAAAAGGAAGGAAGAGAGGATAAAGGGAGAACAATTATCTACGCTTAATAAGCTAGGTTTGGGGGGGGAGGGGGGTGGAACAGAAAGCTGTGGAAGGTGTGCCCCAGCACGACCGCTTTGAAGCGCTCATCATCTATTATTCCGGTTGGTTTATGGAGAAAAAGAAAATGGTAACTCAGGTAAGGTTTGTGTTTCCTCGGTGTGTTTCTTTGATCATTTCTGGGATCAAAATAAAGATACAGGGTTGGGATATAGCCATCAGAGTTTTAATTATTATTGTCTTCTTAGAAAAGACCAGATTTGTTGTTATCAGCTGAAAAGTCTGGGTGTTGAGGTGGGGGGGGCGCAGAGGAGAGAGGGAGGGAGGTATCGGATCCTTCTCCCCGCCCCCCCTCCAATCTTCGTAGCAGATTCCTGTTTCCTGTACTCTGCAGCTGTAGCTCAGGAAAGACCCTGTGGGGATTTGTCTACCTCTTTGTCTTGGTTCAGAGAAGAGGGAGGGAGAGAGAGACTGCAGAGGTAGGAAGAGATTCTTGTAGGCTGCCAAAAAGAGGGGAGAGGGATTGACTTCCTTTTAAGAATTGCAGAAGAATTTGTGGTACAGGGAGATCCGATTCCCTGTTCACTTCAGTTTCTCAGAATTGGCTGTGGAATTTCAGTCTTGCTACCTTCACTCTAAATGGCTTATTAAAAATGAAGACTAGGAAAATGTTCCATTTTCCTGGCTTTGCTACTGGCAAAGAATGTTCTCAGTAGGAACCATAGGAGCATGCAGGTGCAGCAGAGGCAGGTAGAGCCCTCCCTGACAGGAGAACAGATCTGAATGTATAGCTGACAATCCCGGGGGCATTAAAAGGCATTTGAAGGAGATCGAGTGGGAAGTGGGAGATCTCTCTCCCTCCCTGTCTCTCTCTCTCTCTCTCTGGCTGTCTCTGGGTATCCCAGGCAATATCTAATCTGCATTTTAGCAAGTCATCCCTGACAAATGGAAAGGTGTATGAATACTCTTCTGTGGTTTCCTCTGGCAGTGCTCATTTCTTGTTGGCAACCTTCTGTGTGTTCCCGTAGCCCTTTTCCTTTATGTATAGCGAGAGAGGGAGTGGTGAAGCTGTGATTTATCAATGAGAAATCATTTGCGTTGTAGAACTTTCATGTCCTTTAGTCTCTGACTTAGGATCATTTTCACTCCAGGCTTTTATGCTCTGTAGGGAAATTTCATTACTGGACAGTGCTTTCCTTTTAAGGAGGTTGACTTTTTTCTTTCTTTCTTTCTTTTTTTAATTCTTTCCCCTCTGCCTCTCCAGCTCACCACCGGAGGGCGAGAGAGTTGGCCAGCCTTCCAGATAGAGGCATTGGTTTAGGAGCTGGAACCCTGTTCCGTTAAATGTTATATAATGCCCCGCAGTGCTGTTGGGAAGGAGGGAAAGCATTGGGGAGATTTTCCCAGTGTGACCTAGAGGAAAGGGAACTTTCAAAGAATACCTCTTTCCAAAGTAATTCTTCGCCAGATCTGAGTTTGGAGATTATCAAGAAACCTTTCCCTCCTGGAAAGTAGAGAAACCCTTGAAATATTTTCTCTTCCACCTTTATCCCTTCATCATTAGCCTAATTAACTCCTTCGAAATGTTGCTTTACTTTTTAAAAATTCCCATAAGAGAGAATACCTATTTCTGTCTTCTCTTTGTTGCTTGGAAGGTGATACTCTTTAACCTTGGAGCTCTCATTCAGTTTTCGTTAACTGGCAATATTAGAGGGTATGAGCTCTCCTACTTCTTAGCTATTACTGAAAGCTTTTCGACTGCTTGACTTTTCGTTATATATGTTTTTAAATCAGTGAAAGAGTTATTTAAACTAAGACTTTTTATACCTCTTGGAACATGCCCCCTTAGCGGCCAGAGGAGCTGGTTAATGAGCATGTGTAAGCACAAGTGGGAATGCACATGCATATGAACACTCCATACTTTGTGGTCTTACCAATTGGTACTTAAGGAAACTATAATTTTAGGAATGCAGCAGAAGAGATAAATAGAAAAGGGAAGGGGGGGGTTCTTGGTAGTGAAGTCGTCTAACAAATAAATCAAAATCATTATGATTTTTATCAGCGTGTGCTGAGTGCTGGAGGAAACAAGTAACTTGTTTTTGCCTGTCCTAAATGTATACACCTAGAAAGTGTAGCATATCAAATTGGTCAGTTTTCACTATTCCAGCATACTTGTTTGGGTGTACACGTTCTATGTTAATGTAATGTACATAGTTGTTGGTAATCTAGGGGGGAAAAGTCAAAGGAAATAACCAAATGTGCCAGATGTTTACTCGTCCTGTGGGGGTTTTTTGTTCATTTTGTTGGTTTGTTAAGCCAGACGTCTAATCTGAATATATAATAATGATCTGTCACACAAGTGGCTGAATAGAAGATGTCCACACTGTTTAGGGTTTGGTTTTCAAAGTTAAATCGTTGTTTACTGTATTTAGTGTCCATTCGTGTATTAAGAAAGGTATTTAGAGGGGATTTTGCCATTCGTCACCTAAGTTCTTGCCTCCCCGATCCAAACATTCCTGTGTGCCTTAGTTTCCATCACTCACTTGCTGAAGGAGGGAAAGGGTGCCCAGGGGCCCCTGTGTCAGTCGTGCGGGATGGGATGAGATGTGTCGGTGGTTGCCCGGTGTGTGCGCTGCTAGTGCATGTGCCGTAGTTCTGTAAGGCCTCTTTTTGGTGCCACTCACAAACTGCTTTGTGATTTACAGTAAGTAATCAGTGCTTTGCCTTAAAAAAACAATTAGGAATTTAATCGCAAAATCCTAATATGGTAGAATGCTTGTATGATCTTACTTTTTTTTATAACTTTAGGTTTTTCTCTTGTTCATGTATATGTTGTTGGAGTATTTCGCTGAGATAACTCTTATTTCTGAGCATTTGAACCAAATTATTATATCTTCTTACATCTATGAAAATAACAGTGCAGAATAAAACAAGGAAAAGAGGAAAAATCAGGCATTCTCGTAAAATGTGTGAAATTAGGAAAACAAAATTGCACGTGACTCGGACTCCTATTAATTAACAAAATGTCTAGTCAGATTCAGACTCAGTTATATTATTTTTTTGTTGAAAGGGAAAATATACTAGGCAGAGAGGAAAAGACTTTACAGTATGGATATGAGAGAAAATTGTCGTGCTCTACTGTAGTGTGAGACTGCCAGTGTCTGTGGAACACAAAGCCCTCCCTTTCTTGGACAGCTCAGTGCTTTGCTGGCATTTTCTTCAAAATCTGTTTTCCATCAGGACGAAGAGGAGGGAAGGTGTTAAGAATAAGGGAGGTTGGAAAGAGTTACTGTTCCTTTAAATAGTGCAGTGAGCCCATGTGGCAGCAGGCCCCTCTTGAGTGTATTCTTTTGTAATGAATCACCAGTTCCATTGTCTGCTATCTCCCCTCTTTGTAGCTGGAAGGCTGAAGTCTTTCACCTGCGCTGCTGCCAGTTAGCTATTCTGGTCCAGGGGGGCCGGGAGGAGAGGAGAGGGAGGGTGTTTTATGCTTTAATTAAAGACAGATGAGAGAACAGGTATGTTTCGCTTTGTTTCTGTTTTTCCTATCCTTTCTGGGTTTTGGTGTTTTGTTTTGTTTTTTAAATCAATTGGAGTAAGGAATCTATTCCATGGTTTTGCTAAGTCTATCCCATTTTCCGTGCATTTTGAGAGCCCTTGGTGATTTTTTTAGTCTCCATTTTGTGGCATTGCTTTAAAGTGATTCCATTCGGTTGCCTGCCAGTTCCACCCGAACCTCATCCTACCCTTCATCCACAGAGCTTCAGCCCACACTGTTTGTTTTGGCACCCTTTCCACTCGCTATGGCTGCACAGGACTCTGGGAAGTTGGGGGGTGGGCGGAGACTGTGGGTTAGAGCCTAATTTATGTTCCTTTACAGTAGATCAAAAAAAAGCCTCACTTTTTCCAGAAACTTGGTTTCTTTCTGAATTCTTCTAGGCAACTCCATATCTTCCGTTATAACCATTTCCTTGCCAAGACCAGCTCTTAAAAAATACTGCCATTCTAAAAATGATTTAGCTTTTCTGAAAAGATATATAGAATTCTATAAATATGAGTAAATTTGACTCATTAAATACTTTTTCTTCCTATTCACATGTCCCAGCTGTGCACACACCATTTTTGCCCCTTCCCTTTATTATTTTTTTCCTTTATCTTTCTCCTTAGTTTTGCAGTTAAAACTAGGTAAGCTTAGTGTTTGCCCTTCTGCTGTTCGAGCTTGTATTGCCGCCGAGGACATCACCCAGCTGAGAGGTGATGACACCCCTCCACCCTCTCTGGTTCCCTGGCCTTCTGTGTGTGCTCTTCAGACAGGTCTTCACAGGGAGGGACCTGTCACAGCGATGGTGCAGCCCTGTGCCCGCCAGTGTCCTTCTGGTGGACTAATCCGCTGGAATCTGACTTTGTTGGTGTCCCCAGCATACCCTTCTGGAGTCATAATTCCTTGTGCTCCTTTCCCCCCAACATTCCCAAACTACTGTCAGATCTTAAACATTTCATCACAACACTTCGCTTGTTAAATCCAACGAACACATGGAATGCTCTTGTGCTGTAAGTGGGTTGCAGTTTTGAACACAGCAACTCCCTTGCTGGGCTCCCGACCCACTCTTCTAAGCAGTCAGAAATGCTGCCGTCTGCCGGCATGCTGTGTTGCTCCTGTTCTCGGATGCTTCAGTGCCCTTTCTTACTGCTAGAATGATGAAACTCGGGAAACCTTGGCATCAAATAATGAATTAGAGGTCATTGCCAGAGTGAACCATTTCAAATGCAGGTCTGATTTTGTCACTCGTGCTCGTAAACCTTCCATTCGTTTCCCTTCAGGCCCAGAACAAAGCCCTGTGCTCCTACTCCAGTCTCTAAGCCCCCCATCTGATCAGGAACCTGGCCGTGTCGACAACCTTGTCTCCTGCTGTCCCTTTCTTCCCATATTTTCCACCAACGACACCGGCCTTTTTGCTTTTCCCTTCATCCCTCATCCTCCTCAGGGCCTTTCCTTAGGTTTTTCTCAGCCGGGAAGGCTCTTGCCTTAGATCCGCTGGCTTCTCGAGGGAGACCTCTCCATTGACCTTCCTGTCTCAGCTTGAACTCTCCAGTCATTCCCTGTCCCTCACCCTGCTTTGTCGTCTTTGCTTATTACTGATTTCAGTGCTTATCATTACTTTGTTTGTTTGTTTGTTTGTCCCCCTTCCCTGCCAAAAGGGTCAGGGACCTTGTCAGCAGTCTGTAATATTCCCGGTGTCCAGAACTGTGCCCAGAACGTGGTCATAATAATAGCTTGCTGGTTAACGCATATATGTAGTTACCAGGGTACTGTTCTAAGCACTGTACCTACATTAACTCATTGAGTCCTCCAACACCTCTACAATTATGCCCATAGTACAAAGAGGAACCTGAAGCGTAATGGTTGGTAACTCGCCCAAGTGTATATAGCTACTAAGATGTGGGCAGTCACATCCACAGACTGGTTTGAGAGTTCGTACTATTTTTTTTTTGGTGGGGAGATGTTAGGGTTAGGGAATCCACACTCTTAACCACTGTACTCAAATGCCGCTTTGTAGGTATTACATACTCAGTAAATATTTGTTGAATATGTAAATGAATTTAGTTGAGACTCTCTGATTCACTTCTGGATTTCCATCTTGACTCATTCAAGGCTTTGAGGGAATACTTGAAATAGCAGGGAATTCACTATTGAATAAAATTATAATTATAGAAATAATAATAGGTAACACTACAGAGTCAATGCCTTACTTATTATGCCATTCAGGCAGACTTGTAAGCACTAACGTCCATAGTGTAGAAATCAGGAAACGGGGCACCTGGAAGTTAAGCAGCTTGCCTAAGGGAGCCACGCCAGGATTTAACCCGGGGAGTCAGCTCTAGCTTCCCTGTTTTTTGACCACAAGGAATAATGACTTATTGAAATAACTTGAGTTTTGCATATCTGCTTTGCACCTATTTTCCATACAGATTGCATTTGCACACATAACAGTTATTATGTTTGTATCATACATCACTTGTCAGTCACCTTTTGAGGTTAGTGGTGTTTTTCCTATTTTTTCCAATACATTATTGGACTTTGAGATTCCAGCGGTCAACGAGCCCAATAATTCTGGATACAGAGAGAAAGGTTTCAAACTTGAGATCTACTTAATTCCAAGTTTGCACACACTTCTATTCTTCTACCAGCCTCATAAGATAAATAGTTCTATTTTGGGCCATTAAAAAGTAGAAAAGTTTTCCATATGGTAAGTTGAAATCTGTTTTCATTATTGTCTTCTTACTCTTCTTGGTTCTGTCATCCGGAGTCACACGGTAGTTTAATTTCTTCATAAAAACCAAACATTTTAAGATAATGGGTAAGGGTTCCTTCAAGGTTCTGTTCTCTTGGCTCGTCTGCTTCCTTGAATTATTCTTCACAGATAGGAAAACGTGGTTTCCAGCATCTTGACTGTCCTGGATTTAATTTCGTCAATTAATATGGATGATTTATCATTTATATCTAATCACTAAGTAAAGCCCCAATCACGAGTATCGTTAAGTATTGTATCTTTATTGTAATGGGGGTTTTTGACAGCATGTTTGACTTTATTCACTTTTCAAAGCTTACTGATGATGCAGTGCTGTAAACAATTAGTAACTTCAAAAATAAGGGCTATTACCCTCAATTCTTAAGTAGAATATTCTTTTTCTGCTTCATTATGAACTGTGTTGTTGCTGATTGGCACAAATCCACCTGTCTTCCAATGTCTAGGTCCTGTTTAGACCCAAAGAAGGTCACCAATATGGAACTTTCCGTTTTAAAACTTACTGTGTAGAAATGCTATTTCGAAGATGCCAATTGGACCAACAAATGATGTACTGAAAATCAGCAAAAAGTAAATTTAATCACTTCCCTTGAGATCTTAAAACTGTATCAAAAGAGTTAAAAAACAAAAATTGGGAATTAATAGAGTCTTTTAATCAGTAGCAACAGTAACACATTATTAAGAATAGAAATAAACTATTAAAAATTAATAAGGCCCTTGAAAATTACTGATTTAATAATACTTATTATAAATCAAATACCATAGAAAGTATTAGATTAGCTTACTTTTGCATATTTTATTGTTCATTATGCCTCTTGAATTTTTCAAAGGGCTATCAGTTTCAGAATATTAGAATAACATTTCTTATTTAATTAATGGCTCAGAAGATAGGTTTAGCTAGACTGATATTAACAAAAAAATAGAGTTTTATATTTTAAAATTGTAACTTGAAATCACATAACTGGAGAGACAATTCGTTCGAAATCACAGGATAAAGTTCTGCGACCAAAATTTAATATTTCTAATATAAAGGAATATTTAAGCAGCAAATGTGGTAATGTAAATCAATAGTTATTTTATGAAATTATAAAAGGGTACTTTTATATCCACAAATAACATAACTATATTCTTTTCACTAAAACTGATTTTGGGATCCCTTGTAAGGAGTTTGGAAGAAACAAACTGACACTTCAGTGAAGAGGATTAGATTTTGAAAAGACTCTTAACTTAGAGAGGATATCCACAAATGTAAATGTTTCTGGCTTTGAGGGTCATGCTGTCTCCGTCCCAACTGTTCAGCTGTTTTGGGCACGAAGAAGTCAGCTGATGCATAAATGAATGGTGTCGGCTATGTTTCAGTAAAACTATTTATGGACACTGAAATTTGAATTTCATGTATTTTTCAAATAATTCTTCAACTATTTAAAGTTTAAAGTCATGCTTAGCTTTCAGGTTGTACAGAAATAGGAGGTTGACTGGCTTTGGACCAAAGCCATAGTTTGCCAGCCTCTCACTTAGAGGAATACAGGTCCTCCTTGCATTTTTACCATAGGAAAAGTTTTCTGTGTAGCTCGATGATAGGAACTCAGTTTGACAGTTTATCTTGGATCTCTGGATCAGTGTGAAACCCCCAACCTGCTCCCTCATCCCCTGCCTCCCAGGAAGCAGAGATTCTTTCCTTTTCCTCACTTTCTCCCTCCACCCACCCCCAAATCTGGACCATTTACAATTTCCCAAATATGCCAAATTTATACCTTCTGCTTTTCATTTATTTTTTGTATGTTATTTTTCATGTATTATTACTTTGGGCCAGAATACCTCTTTCTCCACATGATTAATTTCTTGTGTTAAAGGTTTTCAGCATAAATGCATGTTAATGCATTGACAGGGTCTTCTTGAAAGGCCCACCAGGAGAGTTCATTTCAGTAATCACACATTCTAAGTGCTTATTACTCAGTCACTTAATACTTAAAATATAAGGTCATCTTTTGGGAAGTGCACTCTGTATTTGTAGGAAGGATTTTGGAGTTAAAAGCTATTTAGGGGAACACAGATCTCCTGCAGATGTTCAGTGGAAGGCTGTGTATATCCAGAATATACCAGTCGGGAAGTGGCACAGGATCTCTAGCCTCCTGGGAAATCAGGGGAAAGGGAAAAAGAGTAGGACCCCAATAAGTGAGTACAGGGCAAAGGGAAAGTGGAATGACAACGATGAAGTTTAAGGGTTTGGCAAACCATGGTGTCCTAGCATGGGGTGGGCAGAAACAGGTGTACAGTTGTTTACACGGAAAAAAAAATTAGTCAACACAGTGATCCTGGATTGCGTTTTTCTGCTGCTTTGTACACCATAATTTTTTTTAATCCCCACCCAAGACAATTTCTTTTCATTGCTTTTAGAGAGGAAGGGAGAGAGAGAGAAACATCAGTGGGAGAGAGAAGTATCAATTCTTTCCTGTGTGTGTCTGGACTGAACGTGTGTGGGATGGTGTGCCCCTAGACCAGGGAACGAACCCGCAACCATTCAGTTACAAGACTCTCCAACCAACTAAGCCACACCAGCCAGGGCACGTATGCCTGGTAATTTTCGATTGGATGCCAATCATTGCGAATATTACCTTGTAGGATGCTAGGTATTTTTAAATTTCTAAATATTCTTGAGTTGTTTTTCATAGAAATAGTTTGATCCTCTTAGGCCTTGGTTTTAAGTTTTGTTAGATACGAACAGAGCTCTGTTTGGTCTCTGGTTAATTTTTCCTCACTGTTGCGACAAGATTCTTCTTAGTGTGTGAACTGATGCTCCTCACATATTCCACCCTCGTTGGAATAGGCTCTATTCCTGGCACTGGGCGAGCTCCCAGCACTGTTCCCTCCTACTCTGTCAGGTGGTCCTTTCTCCAGCCTCAGCTGTTGCTCGTGTGTATGTGGTCATTATTTAACTGGGCACTCGAGGGCAGGCCTTCAAGTACTCAGAGGTCTTCAGAGCCCTCTCTGTCAGCTTTCTCCTCTGCAGTGCTCTTCCTGTGAACTGGCGCTGTCTTGGCTTCTCTGGACTCCCAGCTTCATCTCCTCGAGTCATGGAGACCAGCAGGCCCTGCCTGGCTTTTCCCTCTCTTTGCATCACAGCCCAGAAACCTTCTCTAGACGCTCAGCTGGGCAGTTGTACAGCTCCCCTTGGCTGTTTGCTGTCTGGGGGGATCACTGCTGTTCTTTGCCTGCTGTGCAATAGTGCTGTTGTTTCATGTGTTTTTTCCCCTGGTTTTTAGTTGCTTGAGATGCCAAGATAAAATAAATGGTCCTTGTTACTTTATCTTGATTGGAAGAATTGAGACCACTTATTTTTAAACGAAAATTAAGTGGTATCTCATTTACTGTATTTCTATTTTAAGAATGAAAAGTCAGTTGAACAGTAATTTCAAGGAGTAGAATGCATAAGATGCATTAAACTTTAAAATACAAGGTGGAGCATGATAAATTACATGAATATAATGTGAGTAAAGTACCCTGAGAAGTTCAGTTGAGGAAAGAATTAGTTTGGGAGGTTTGGCTGAGGCGGAAAGGGGGAGAGGAAAGGCTACGGCGCGCGCTGTGTGTGGGGGTTAACACAAGGCGCTGTCTGCGTCTGGAACCAGATTCTTGAGTGTTCAAGAAGATTCTGTGGCGGAATAGTTTCAGAGAGTCTAGGACTGATCAAATTAAAGGTGGAATAATTCTCTAATAAAAATGCGTGGACAAAATCACAGGGGAAATAAAGTTTTCATGTTTTTGTAGTTAAGCTTGGTTTGTGGCCTGTTGGGGACAAGGAGAAAGATCCTTTTCTCCTATGAATTTTGTATCATTGCAATTCTAGCAAAGAAGGAAGGAGAAAAACCAAAGTACTACTTGCTCACTTAAAGTTGTAGGGACACTTTAAGAAGTTAGAGACACTTCAGACTGTAAAGGTGATGATCACACAAAACTATCGAAGACGGTGGATGGCACTGTTCGGAGCTTTCATGACTTCAGGTAAAGTGGTCACCAGGCTGTTATTTCCCAGCATAGCAACTGTCATCAAAAGTTCGTCCAAGTACACGCAGTAAGCTTTTCTCTCTTGTGGAACCAGGAGACCTATTTGAGAAACTGGGAATGTGTGTCTTGTTTGGTTTAATTTCCCCTAGGCTATGTTTTATATAAAGCCTTTAGTAAGAAGGATGTCATTTTCCCCTGTGTTTGTATTGATGTGACTGTCTATATGGAAAAGAACGTGAAGGACTTTAAGGTTGTAACTCAGCTGTTAGGTCTCATATTGCTGAAAGTATGTGTACATACGTGTATATATATCGTGCCCTATTTTCTTCACGATAATGAAGATTATTATCTCTACCATGTTTTTTTTAAGCCAGGGGGAAATGATTTTATTTTCTTAAAGATAACCCATTAGATAGCTCTCCTCTTCATCATACAGATTTTAAAAAACAGGCAGTGAGAAGGTAAGTGACTTACCCAGAGTCACGTAACTATATATGGCAAATCCTGGCTTTGAACCCACGATTGTCTTATTCCCAAGTTTATTCTATTTCTACCCTTTGGGGGAGGGGGCTGGGAATGATAACCATTACATTAAGTATAATATGAAGAATACAGACCATAATACTTACTTTTTTTTTTTTAAACACGTAAGAAGAATCTCTGTAACTCACCTGTAGCCAGGACCTTAAGAAATGTCTACTAATTTTCCTGGAGCCTTAGGTTCCTCTGGGATGAGTGTTGAATCGATCAATTTGACTATTCTGTACACAACTTTAGTTTCCTGAAACTGTATCTCAGCACAGAGGTTTCACATTCTGATGTCTTAGTAGTTCGCATGGGCACGTTTGTGCAGAGAGAGCAGCCCAGGCATTGGCTGTTAGAGTAGCTCTTAGCCACTTTTGAGTGGGGAACAGCTGTTAATGGCACTGCCCTGATGGGCTCTTTCCGTTACAGAAGGAAATACCTAGCTTCACGTGGTAATATACCTGATGTTTCTTCTGTACTCAGCTCCTCACAGGCTTATAGACTCTTAAAGTTGGGGTGGTCTGTAGTCTACAGATCAGAATATGGAACCGGAGGGAAAGTGAAGTTGTCCAAGGTCACGGGCCGAAATCTTGGTGGAACTGGAGGGAGCACTCATTTTCCCGTAATTGCTGTCTGGTGCTATTTCTACCTTCAGAATATCCTCCTAGGAAGTTTATGCTTTGAGTAAAACGTGTTTAGATATCAAGTCCATATGCTGCCCATTCCTGACAGGGAAAATCTTCAAATGAGTAAAAATTGTGTATCTTGATCATTCTTTGCTGGAAAATTATTCTTGAATGAAGCTAGTTCAGTTGATGTGATATGATAATGATGAAGTTCTAGGTATGAGAGATTTTAAAGTGAAAAGAAGAAATAGATGCTTTTTGAGTTTGTTTTTTTTTTTTTAGTATGCTTAAAGTTTTTTTGTCTTTGCTTTTGAGAGTCTGACCTCACACGGAAAGATAGGAAATGTGGAGTGAAATCAGGGAATGCTTCGTTACTAAGCAACCATTAAAATATAGACAGCTTCTTTTGATGCTCTAGGAGCTGATTTTAGAGCTCCATTCTTAGTCTTTCTGCATGCCACCTTTCTCAAGTTGAATATCCTCCCTTTCTCAAGACAGGTTCTCCTGGTGCACAAGAACAGCTGCTTCATGATAGCTTCTCGATGAGTTCTCTGAACACAGGACTCTGATTTCTTTACTAGGCTTGTTTGTCTCGTTGTGATAAAGGATTGCATACTGCGGTTGCTGGCTTGTATTTATTTCATGGCCCTTCCTGACTGAAGGGTCAGGGTCCATGGCAGGCCTTATTGATCCGTGTGTTAGCGATCCGTGGGGTGATGGGAAATGTCCTCCCTTTGGACTGCATTCTGATTTTGACGCAGTTGCATTCGTGAAGGAGGGATGCGAAGAGTTAGGCATTCTGATCGGTAAATACTTGATTTTTGTTTTGCTCTATATTTTCTGCGCATGATTAGACCCTAGTGAGTCTTTGTATTTGTCAGGACTTAGAACGACCTGTGCCACGCAGTGCAGGATGTGCTGTCCATGGGCACTCGGACTGTGGTTTGCGGTGTGCATTTACTGCTGATACTCGGCTGCTTCGCTTTGCTTCCCATAATCAAAATGTATCTCATTTATTCAAGTGTGAAGTACAAGGGCTCTTTCAAGAATTGTAGTAAACACTTTTCATCTTCCTCTAAACTTCTCTAATTTGCTTTTAATAAATCTTAGTATTGTTAAAGGGTTATTTTAAAGAAAACAGACATTTATTAACTCATGTCTCTTCTCAGAAATAAAAAGGAACCTGGAATTCTGGAGCTTACTTAAGGTTGAAATGTTTTGCAGAAAAGCATGACTTCTGGGTCAAGATGATAGATGCTTTTGCTTGTCACTTGTGAGAGACCCACTGAAATGACCATAAAGAAGTACAAGAAGAAATAAACCTATAACAGGAAATAGAAAAGGGCAAAGGGCAATATTACTAATAAACAAGAGAGTTAAATAAATTTTTGGAAAAAGCCAGTGGGAACCAATTGTTGGATGAAATGGAGAAGCTAAAGCCTGACAGGCTTGGGGTGTGGAAACCAGCGTGCCCAGCAAGACCCCCAGAGAGGCCCTGCGTTCAGAGCAGGAGTGAAGAAGGGATAGAAGACAGGATTTCTGTGTGCATTAGGTAGGGCAGCAGTCCCCAACCTTTTTGGCACCAGGGACCGGTTTCTTGGAAGACCGTGTTTTCAGGGATGTTAGTGGTGGGGGGTGGGTGGTTAGGGATGATTCAAGCCCATCACATTCAAGGTCACCTCCTACTGTGTGGCCTGGTTCCTAACAGGCCTCCACTGGAGGTTGCGGCCCCTGATATGTGGGGGATAATTCAACTACTGGGCATTGCAGGGAGCAGTCAGTAACCTTTAATGGCAGCCTCTGGCCTCAGAATCTCTGCCTTTTAAGAAAGTATTAAAAGAGCATCACTCCCAAGAGGGTGGACTAAGGGAAGGGTAGGAGGCTATTGTTTTCTACTATAAGCTCTTCTTATTCATTTGATTTACTATCACTTACATGTATTAAATTTGATAAAAATAAAGGTTAAATTATAAAGGGAAAATCAGTTACCAAAAACACCCTAGAAATATCAAAAGTATTTTTAGAGTGCATTTTTAAAAGAACGAACTTCGAATACTGAAACATAAAATCTAATTATCAGTTTATGCCAGGATGATTTTTTGTGAGAAAATGGGAAATGGGATTTCCAAAATTGATCCTTTCTCCTTTCCCACCCATTCTTGTCTTATTCCTCATTGTAGTACCGTCCCTTAGGGCTGAAATCCAGTAGTGGTCCATCTACGCCTCCCCCATGCCCATCGCCAGGCCGCACTGATTCTGCCTATGGAGTGTCTCTGATACCGATCCCGTAATTACTTCTCTCTGCCCCTGCCGTAGTCCAGAGTCTTATGTAGGTCCCTTTATAGAGTTCACAGTATCCTTCTAACAGGTCTCCGTCTTCCCTTCCTCATGTCCTGTGTGGACAAAAAGGGACCCCATTGGGTCGACCAAAAAGTCTGTCACATTTTTTCTGTAAAATAAAAGATACATTTTTTTCATTTTCACTAATAACTTTATTGATTTGGATGTTTTGAGTATGTCAGCTATCTTCTGAGTGGTAGAATGTGGATTGTTCTCAATCAATGTCTTGATTTGATTGCATAAACTTCAACGGTCTACCCGACAGTGTAGCACCGTGTAGCAAGAAACCTCCACCGTGAAACTTTGCAGACTACTTTTGACACATTCAGTCAGTCACAGCATCTTCTCCATACACTGCACAGATCTTTTTTTGTGCTTCAGTTGCATTTTTACCTTTCTCGAAATAATAAAGCATAATATGCTGAAAATGTTGTTTATTGTCTCCCATCTTCAATATTAAAACGGCTACACAAAAATTCACCAATTTTGATAATTTTTTAAAAATTCATCCTTATATGACAGCTGTCATAGTGCGATCTGTTGCAGTTGTTTCAAATGAATTTAAAGACAACTAAGCGCTACTAGAGCCATCTTACGGAGAACACAGACTCTTTGGCCAACCAGATACTAATCCTGCCTAACTCAGGGGGAGGCCCGTAGAGCAGTCCTTACAAACTCAAAGACTGAAAGTAACCACCTAGGATGGTCTGAAGTGAAAGCTTCTTTAACTAAAAGCAGTTCCTGGCTGGTGGTCATGTCCTGGGCTAGAAACTTCCCTGACGAAAGTCGGCCTTTCCCATAACTGAGCCGGGCAGTTGTCCTTTTGCATCTGTGATAACGGAGATAACGGACCTTTGGAATGTCGAGATAACCCTGTCTTCAGACCCCTCAGGCACAACCAACACACCAAACTGGACACCACAGATATCCCCATGTTACTGTTGCTGTTGCCATGTTAATTGTTGACTGTTAACAGTCTGTACTTCCTATGTGGAAGAAGTATGTGTTTCTCAAGTCTTATTTTTAACCCAGTCCAGAAGTTTCCCCCCTTTGCTTTCTCCTGCCCCCTTAATCTGTCACCAGTGGATTTCATGGGCCCCCTTACACCTCCTCTTTTGATTTTAATGTATAAAATAAGAGGCAAAACTGCCATTTTCCAGAGCATTTTCTTCGTCTGTTGAGGTTTTGCTTCCCGGCAGTTGTTGTCAGTTTGGCTCAAATAAACTCATACAAATTCTTCCAGGATTGGACATTTCTCCATTGACAGGAGAAACCTCAGGGAGTGGTAGATGATCACACTAAATATTAAAGAGTATGTACAGGTTAGCCAGCTGGGTAGAAAGGAGGAAGGCTCTCTAAGCAGAAAGAATCGCTGGTGCAGAGAAACTGGAAGGTGAGACTGCACAAGGCGTCTTCCAGGGTTTGATACACCGAAGGGTGCCAGCTGCGCCGAGCCATTGTTCTCTCTCAGCTGGGTGATCGTGACACCCTCCTGACTGGTCTACCTGCCTTTGCTGAGTGATTCACTAGAGCCCAAATCTGACCACCACCCTTCTCTGCTCAAAACTCCCAAATCCCTGCAGTGGCTTGAGCTTTACAAGAGTTCTACCCAGCACGGCTCTTTCCCCACCGCCACCTTTCCCATCCCTACCACTCTGTTCCTTGCTTATTCCAACTCAGTCACATGGGCTTCTTTGCTCCTACAATAAGCTGACCGTGTTTTCACCTCTGAGCCTTCACATTTGCGTTTGTGTTCCCTTTGTTCCCTTTGTCTGTGTTCCCCCAGGTAGACAGACACATGGCTTGCCCCAGAATTTCCTTAGGTGTCTGATCAAATGTTACCTGCCAAGACCACCCTGTATCAAGTAGTGTCCTATATCCCTCCAACCCTGTGCTCATGTGTCCTCCTTCTTTTATTTTTCTCCATAGCACACCGTCTGTTTCTTGTTCCACTTGCCTGCCTCTTCCTGCTAGAATGCAAACTCCCGAAGGACAGGAACTTTGTCTTTCTAATCACTGTTGTCTCTGCAGCGCATAGAACCAAGTGTCGAACAGATGAAGCAAGCAAGGAGCATGACTTCCACACACAGGTGTTTGGACTTGAGACCGTGGGCATTGAGGGGCCTGGGATTTTTAAAAATATATATTTTATTGATTACGCTATTACAGTTGTCCCTTTTTTTTTCTCCCCTTCAGTCCTCTCTGCCTTGCACCTGCACTTCATACCAGCATTCCCTCCCCCACCTTGGTTCACGTCCATGGGTCATACAAAGACGTATGTATGGCTTCTCCATTTACCATACTGTTCTTAACCTCCTCCTGTCTGTTTTCTGCCTACTATTTATGCTTCTTATTCCCTGTACTTTTCCCCGCATTATTCTGCCTCCCACTCCCCAGTGATACTCCTCTGCGTGATCTCTATTTCTGTGATTCTGTTCCTGTTCTAGTTGTTTGCTTAGTTTGTTTTTGTTTTTTTTTTTTTAGGTGTGGTTGTGAATAACTGTGAGTTTGCTGTCATTTTACTGTTCATATGTTTAATCTTCTTTTTCTTAGAGAAATCCCTTTAACATTTTATGTAATAAGGGGTTGGTGATGATGGACTCCTTTAGCTTGACCTTACCTGAGAAGCACTTTATCTGGCCTTTCATTTGGACTAATTCTTTCCAGCCCCTTCTTGCCTATAAGGTCTCTTTTGAGAAATCAGCTGACAGTCTCATGGGAAGTCCTTTGTAGGTAACTATCTCCTTTTCTCTTGCTGCTTTTAAGAGTCTCTCCTTATCTTTAATCTTGGGTAATGTAACAATGATGTGCCTTGGTGTGTTCCTCCTCTGGTCCAACTTCTTTGGGACTCTCTGAGTTCCTTGGACTTCCTGGAAGTCTATTTCCTTTGCCAGATTGGGGAAGTTCTCCTTCATTATGTTTTCAAATAAGTTTTTAATTTCTTGCTCTTCCTCTTCTCCTTCTGACACCCCTATGATTCAGATGTTGGAGCGTTTAAAGATGTCCTGGAGGTTCCTAGGCCTCTCCTCATTTTTTCGTATTCTTGTTTCTTCATTCTGTTCTAGTTGGCTGTTTATTTCTCCCTTCTGCTCCAAACCATTGATTGGAGTCCCTGTTTCCTTCCCATCACTGTTGGTTCCCTGTGCATTTTGCTTTATTTCACTTTTCATAGCTTTCATTCTTTCCTCTGTTTTGCAACCATACTCAACCAATTCTGTGAGCATCCTGATTACCCATGTTTTGAACTATGCATCTTATGGGTTGGCTGTCTCTTCATCACTTAGTTCTATTTTTGGAGCTCTGATCAGTTCTTTCATTTGGGCCATTTTTCTTTGTCTTGGCACACCTGTTACATTGTAAGGGATGGAGCCTTAGGTATTCGACAGGGCAACCCACATCTCTGCTCTGTGGTGCTGTATGTGGGGGAGGGGTCTTGCTCAGCTCTCGACTGGCTTTCAGTCATTTACTGCACTACCCACAAGGAAATTGGGCCATTCTGGTGCTGATTCCAAGGTGGGTGGGTTTGTGCATATTCTGGGACCCTGTGGGTCTCTCTTGTGAGGCTGGGAGTTTCTCTCACTGCTGTAACCCCTAGCTATAACCCCCAGAGGTCTTTACAGTCAGAGGTTTTGAGGCTTTATTTCCCCATGCTGGAATGCTGGGTTGCACATCTGTCTTGCTCTCCCCAGTTGTTCCTCCTGGATTATCTGCACACAAATGTGAGACCACCAGTCGCTGCCTTGCCCACCCTGGTTCTCCAGCTGCTGCCTTGCCACGCATCCTCTCTGTCCCAGCTGCCTGTCTCTGCCTCCCTACTGGTCTGGATGAATGTTTCTTTAACTCCTTGGTAATTGGACTTCCACACAGTTCATTTTTCTGGCAGTTCTGGGTATTTTTTGTTTTTAAATTGGTTGTGGTCCTTCTTTTGGTTGTGCGAGGATGCAAAGTATATCTACCTACACCTCCATCTTGGCCAGAAGAGGAGCCTAGGATTTTAAGAAGAGAATTAATTAATATCTGAATTAGATTTTATTTTGAAATGTCATTCTAGCAGCTTCTTGGAGAATTGATTATGTTGAGGTTAAGTTAGGGGAAAGGAGAACTATTCAAAGAAAAATTCTTTTGGATGAGAGTTGATGGAAGCAAGGACTCGTTTATTTTCCACTTTCCACAGTACACAACGTGAACTGTGGCCTTTCAATTAATAGACGGATTTAATAGAACTGTAATAACTCATTTTCTGTGCTAAATATCTGTGAATGATTATGTTGTGGTAAACTTTCTGCATAGTTCCTCAAGCTGTTGAGTTCAGGAAGGTTTCTATCTTTTTGCAGATTTTCCACTTTAGAAGCAGATATTCTCCTGCCTGGTTAACCCAATTTAGTGAGCATTTCTAAAGAGCAGCTGTGACAGCGTCTTCATTTGGTGCCGAAGTATACGACTCAGACCCTGGGGCTTTACTTGTGAAATCAGTCACCATGTAACTGGTTTCAGACAAAATGCAGTTGTGTTCTGGGGCACGTACAGGGAGAAGTTTTGTGGAATGGGTAAACTGAGACAACAGAACACAGTGGCTTTGCAATTTACAGCCAAGTGCAGATGGTCACCAGGGTGGAAGGCCCCAGAGTGTCTGGTGGAGTAAACTGGGAAAATAAGGACTTTGCCCCCATGGTAACCTCTCCTCCCCTGGCCTTTCCTCCCTGGAGTTGACATCTAGGCCTCAGTTACATTTCTTCTCCAGGCCCAAGAAAGGAACAAAACTAGGTGGGCAATGGCCAGAACCAACTGCAGTGACTAAAGACCCTGTCACTGACCCATCAGAGGAGACCATGACCCTGAAAGTCACACCTGGAAAATTGATGAATGTTCTACTGAAACCCTCTCTGAGACCTCCCCTAGGATCCATGCCTGCAAGGGAGAGATAAAAGCCTTAGAAGACTAAGGACTCAGCCCGCGCACTCCCTCTGGGGAGCAGCCCAGGCCATTCCCTTCTTCCTCCCCCACTTCTTTCTTCACAGGCACTTGTCTCCTAAACTCAAGGCAGTGGGCAGCTGGCAGTTTGCCCCTGAACTTGTCCCCAAAGCCCCCTTTTCTCTGACTTTCCACTGAGCTAAAGCAGCCCAGCCCCGGCTCTCCTGTTGCTTCTTCTGTGCATAAACCCTTCTTTGTGTCACTGTCCCCAGCTTTAATAAACGTGTCCTCATTGCCCCTGGACTTGTGCTGTGTAATCTCTCCTGCACGAAGTCAAAAACCCACACGCTACAGCTGGCCCAGGGCAGCCCTACTCGGGGCCAGGCCCCTGTCAAGCAGCAGCGTGAATCACTCATTCTAAAGAAGTGGACTACAGTAGGACATCTGGTGTAAAATTCTATGAAGCATAATTAAATTATTTTATAATTCAGGAGGCACTATAAAAATCTTGCAAATGTTTTTTTATTCTGAGCATTGGCTATGTTCAAGGATATCTCAGTTTAACATATAGAAAATGCAAACTTAATTGTTCATGAAGGCAAAATAAAGAATAAATTAAATTATAGTGGAAAGTTTGGTTGAGAAAAAGGACAATCATTTCTGCATCATATAAATCAACAATTAAATTGAATAGATTAGACAACCAATCATTAATTGTGTGTAGGGTCTTCTGTTTTCAAGGAAGCAGGTAGCTGGCCCAGACAAGGTATCTTTTGTCTCTTATTGCCAGTAGAAGGCATGATTCATGGATGTTTGAGGTTCTAAATACTGCTTTAAGGAGATATGGATGAAAGCTTTTAAGAGGTGGGAGACATTAAAACTATTACAGGGTTCATCATTTTTAACCTACTAGACTATTGGTTTGAATGACTTTGTTCTGAAATATTTATTTTTCTGTTTAAATATTCATTACTTTGAGATGACAAAACTCAGCCCCGGGGAGAGATCAGGCTGGCTTTTCTCTGAGCAGTTTGAAAGAGGTAGGGGTGTGTGTGTGTGTGTGTGTGTGTGTGTGTGTGTGTGTGTAACACAAATGATTGCTGGCAAGTTTGTGGTATTGTTAACCAAGCCTAGGCCTGTCCTTAGACTTGCTTATATCAGATCCTGTGATTATTTTTATTCAAAGTATATTGTATTTATTATCTGCTAGAAAGAGCTCAAGACTGCACTTAGTTCTCGCTTGCACTCCACCTCCTCTTTGTGAGGCTGTAGCACACTCCTGCTTGGGTCCCAGGTTTTCAGCCCCACCCATGCTAAAAGAGGGGCCTTTTGTTAGGCTTGTGTTTCATCTGTGCATTCCATGTAAGAAGGCTGTTCCCTTCTTTCAGGTAATTCACACATATCATCGCCACTATTACCTTCCTCTCGTAACCTATTCCTCCCCTAATTTGTGTCCTCCTAGAAGTGCAGATGCCTCGGGCCGTTTTCCGGAGGCACCTGCCACCACCACAGTTCTCTCCCATTCTGCCCTGCCAAAAGCCTAAAAGCAGTCTTTCTCTCCGGTGGTACCCCATAATCAGTGGAAAAAGGACCTTGATTTAAATATATATATTAAATAACATTATATATATATTCATTCCCAGAGTGGTTGTTCTGCACAGTAAAATGTAGGCATCTCTGCGCTCGGAGAAGCAGGTAAAAGAGGAGTCCGTGGGGGTGGGGTGGGCACACTGGGAGTAGGTCCTCACTGCACACGGTGAGTGACCTCATCCTTCACACTGCAGCAGAAGAGACGCGTCTCTGGCCTCTTCCTGGAGGCAGACGGCGCTTTCCCTTAAAGTTAATAGTTCTGTGGGAGGTTGGATTTTTATTACTACAATCATTAGATCTATTTTTGTGCGCTTCCTTGAGATCCTAGTGAACCACTAATTACAGACAACAAAATGAAAAATGAACTGTAGGAATCCAACCTGAACAGAGAAATTAAAGACTATGGGAAAATTCATGTAGAGGTTTTTCCTCCTGATTTCTGAGTTACCTACAGATTGTCCAACATCTTGTGGGGGTAATTTATATTCACTGTGAGAGAGAAAGTGTATTTATTTATCTAACTTACTTTTGCCGCTGTTAAATATGTAGGTAAACTGAAACTCTGGAATGAATTTCACTTTGTATCTAGTTGGTGGACATTGTTTTGTCTTTGTACGTGTTTGTTCATCCACTTTATTTCTCTGGGTCTTCTACATAGTTTTTAAAAATTAATTGGTTCCAGATCATCCTAAATCCAGTGTTTTGTTCTTACCTCTCTGGATAACAGTTATATAGCTCTTTTTTCTCTTTGAGCACAGATAATCTGGGCAGAAGTCACTGCGTTTAGTGTGAGAATCGAGAAGAATGATAGGCTTCCCCGCTTGCAGCGCCAGAGCTGAGAATGGCAGGCTTTTCCCAAGGCCCGGCCGGCCTAGAGCATCCGGTAAACTTTTACACAGACAGGTAGAGTTTGAGAGTTTGAGATCCGAGCCTGCCTACGCAAATCCCAAGGGATAAAAATGATAAAATTTGTACAATTCTTAAAGCCAGAAGTTTTTCTTTCTTATTATAATATAAACCTAGAGAATTAATTTCTATTTATCTACAGTTTTAGGAAAATAGTTGGTGACATTGGCAGTGGCAGGGAACTGGTGAGAAGGTGCTCTCCCTAAATAACAAGTAATTCTTTTTATGATGGTGTGCATAAATTACTCTTTGTTTCTGCTGGTGATCCATTCTGATCAGACGCAATACGGAGGTTGGGAAACTTTCCTCTTAGGATGGGATTGGCAGCCTGTTTCTTGGAAGCAGCATAAGAGCTGATCAGATACATAAGTCATCAAACTAAAAATGTTAGAATGAAGTTGAAAAAGAAATGGGAAGGTATAAACAAAAATGCCCATCTCTCCAAGATTACATAGACTTTTTAAGTACTGTAGAAGAAGGAAGACAGTTAATTTGGGGCCATTATTTCTGTGTTCTGTGGCACTTCGTGCTTAGCCTTAGTAAATAACATTGATGTAATTATTAGTTTACATGCCTTTCTCACCTTGTAAACTTGGCCTCACAAAAGCAAAGTCTTATTTTTTGCCCTTGGGTCTCCCTGTCTCTCCTACAACTAGTTGTAGATGCTTAAATGTCAGCAAATAATCACTGTAAGTATTACTTATGCTCGGAATAATTAAGTACAGAGGCTATACTTAAGAAACAATAACAAAGCCAACTTATTTACACCAAGCACTGTATAGAGTAAAATATCATAAAGGAAAGGGAGAGGTTTCAGGTAACTCTTAGTTGACTGGGAAAAGTGGTTGGTTCGATCAGCAGCAGTAAGAAGGTAATACGTTTACTTCGTGGACATACCAGAGTCTGTAATGTTAGTGGGGCACTGAGGGTGGGAGGATCCAGTCTGAGCTGGAAACGTGCGCCTGGAGGAGCTGGAAGCAAGGGGGGAAACCTGATTACTCAGTACAGCTTGCACCGCATTGGTGAGTTTTGCTCTCATTCAATCCTCACGGCAGTCCTCTCGGAAGTAAAGAGCTCACTTTGCAGGCGAATAAACAGGGAAAAGGGTTAAGTGAGCAGCACATCCATGTCTGGTAAGACGTGTGTTTAGGATTTAAACTCAGGCATGTGTCTCAGGCTCGTGCTCTTTCGTCTTTGTACCGTAGCTCCTGTGAAACCTTGGAAGGAAGGACGTGGTTAGACCCCAAAAGTACGTGGAAGTCACCCATGGTTGAAGTTCTGAGGTTGCTGTGGGTGAGGGAGTAGACCGATAAAGGGGCTGAGACTGGTCCTTGGTTGTGTGTTTTTCCTGTTAGATGGCAGCTCTGTACTGCAGTAGGATATCTGAATGTAGAATTAAAACAGCTAGCGTGTTTCACATTGTACACCGAAAGACTGTATGTGTGGTCGTGTGTCACTGTGGCTGGTTACTGCATGTGATTTAAAGGAAAAAGACTTCCGTGGCCGCCTTTGTGTTGTAACTGCGGAGGTGAGTAGTTGCAGCAGAGACCACAGCCCATAAGGCCTAAGGTATGCTCTCTGGCCCTTACAGAAAAAGTGCTGACTCCCGCTTTCTACTGTCCTTCCTTTCCAGGACCAGCCTCAGGAGGAGGGATTGTCTGAGTTGGTCCTCCGTGGCCAGCTAAGTTTTTCATTACTGTACGTGAACATGCTTCATAGAGGGTGCCTGCTGGACGATCCCTGCTGGAGCAGTCCGGCAGTGTTTGGGAAAGCACCATCTTTGGGAATATCGAATGGCCTTGACTCATCACAACACAGAATTAGTTAGCGGTTATATGCAGTGGGACTGAGGGTGATTGGTTCAGGACCCCACCGGAGATGTCACAGGGACCACTGGCTTCTGAACTGGCTTGGATTTGGATTTGAGTCTGCTCGTGCCAGTTAGTGGCTGAGTGGTTTTTTATAAGATACTTAACCTTTTAAAATGTCAGTTTTCTTATCTGTAAAAGGAGAATAATGGGAAAATGGCTACTTTATAGGGTTGTAAGAATTTAGTGAGTTAAGGGATGTATAAAGTGCTTAGTGTATTGCTGGATACTAGTAAGCATTCGTTACAAATAAGCTGCTAATCCAGGTAAGGGAGGGTCTGGAGGGGTTCAGAATGTGTTTAGTAGGGAACAGTGGACCTTTGTGTCACCAATTCAGTGCTCATACCTACTGCTCTAGATTGTATTGAAGTTTTGCATATTTGGAAAATCTCCCTAATGTGACTGTTAGCTCCCTGAGAACCATATTTCTAACTTTTGTTATGATGTCTTCAGTGCCTACCATGGCTGTAGACCCATAGGAGGTATTTAGTTAATAATTCATTTTCTCAGATGAGAGACACTTAAGCTGCTTATTATTAGCCTTTAGTATTCAAAACATTTTCATACAAATCCAGAGGTAAATTTTCACCTAGAAATAATCCTGTGAACTGCTATCCCATAGTTTGCTGGGGACTCTAGTACTTCTCTTCTGAACTTATGACTCTGAAATATGACCTGGAATTTAATAGAAACCAGCAACTATTTAATGTTTTTAGAATAACAATAATAATACTTGGGGAAGTTTTCAGACACTGCAGAGTATATGAGATAAGATACAAAGTCACTCCTTTCCCAATTTTATTTCCTCGGTGTGTAAGTGTAATGGTTGTTTTTGTTCAACAAAATAAAAAAGCATTCCTGTAAGAAACAAAATAACCTATGAAGCATTGCTTCTTGACCTCCCTTCTTTTTTGTCTTGCCTGTCTTTGAAACATAGTGCTGAGGCTACAAGTGGATCCCACAGAGTGTTTTTACCTTTCTTCCCTCATGTCCCACTGCTAATTGCTGTGTTTATTCAGTTGGCTGAGCCAGCTCTGTCAGGACTGCCCCTGTGGGAGCCCGAACGCTGTGTACTGGTGTGCCAGAGCGGCGATCCCAGAGGCCTGGGCGGCAGTGGAGGGAGGCTAGCAGGAGCGAGAGGAGTCCAGGTGGAGCATTCCGAGTCCCCTTGGCCGTGTCGTTCGCAACTGGGCAAGACTGTCTTCTGGCCATTACTGGTTGTTTAGTGGACACTCCCTTGTGTCCTGTGAGATGACCTTTTTGCCTGGAGTTGAAGTGTAGGACTGTGGAGACCTTTGGTACTCTTACTTTCTTTCGTTCACCAATCCATCCATGTGAATTTGAAAGTTTTCTTTCATATCTGTTCTCAGGCCAGCAAATCCTGTGAGGGCTTCTGAAGCACCTTGCTTCCTGTAGGGGGCAGGTGGGTAAGTGGGTACTAGGTGGGTGGGGAGATCATTTGAGATACAGCACCAAACAATTTGAAGGAGAGGGAGAGAATTATTTTGTTTTCCTCTTAGGGTGCCCAGAACAGCTACGGAGAACTCATCTGCATACAGGGGTGTCCAACCTGCGGCCAGGATGGCTGTGAATCCGGCCCAACACAGAGTTGTAAATTTACTTAAAATTTTATGAGATTTTTTTTTGTGATTACGTGTCACAAGGTATTTTCATGCGTTGGCCCAAGACAACTCTTCTTCCAGTGTGGCCCAGAGATGCCCAAAGATTGGATGCCCCTGACCCCAACCTTAAGATAATGAAAAGAATGAATACAGGGATGAGTGACAAAGATAGACTTTCCCTGAAAAATTATGGGTAAGAATTTAAGGTTTTCCTAGCATAATTTCTAAGAACTAAACAAAGGGAAGATTTTTATGTAAAGCGGACCTTAGTCCCATGTAGAAATGACCCTTGGACACGGGAGACAGCTGAAATTTGACACTGTGTAACTTTGAAGTGCAAGGTGGTTTGACTCTCTGTCGGCAATGTCATGGTCACTTTCTTAAGAATAGTACAGCAGTTCGGTGCTTCAGCATTCTGACTTCCTCTTATTGATTATTTTTTCATTCTCTTACGTATCGTAAAAATGCACCGTAGGCTTTATTTTGAAAGTCATATATGCATATTATTAGGAGCACGAGGGAACTTGGGGTCTGGGGTAGATGGGTTTGCTGTTTGGTTGTGGTGGTGATTTCATGCGTGTACATATTTGTCAGCCTGACCAAATTGTACACTGTGAATAGATGTAGTTTGTTGTATGCCAGTTACACCTCAATGAAATTTTAAATTTTTTCTTGATTTAATGACTACAAACTGGAGTTATTGCCCATTTTTAAAAAACTGTTAGCCCACTTTTAAAGAAATATTTTGCCCTGACGGATGTGGCTCAGTGGATTGAGTGCTGGCATGGGAACTGAAAGGTCACCAGTTTGATTCCCAGTCAGGGCACGTGCCTGGGTTGCGGGCCAGGTCCCCAGATGGGGGAGTGGGAAAGGCCACCAATCAGTGAATCTCCCGCACATCAATGTTTCTCTCCCTCTTTCTGCCTCTCTTCTTCTCTTTCTAAAGAAAAATAAATGAAATCTTTTTTAAAAAAATTTTTGTCTTTACTATGATTTGTAACAGTTCTTCGTAGGTTCTGGATGCGTGTCCTTTGTCAGATGTATGTATTGTGAATACTGTCTCCCAGGCCCTGCCTTGTCTGTTTATTATCATGATGGTATCTTTCAGGGATCAGAAGTTGTTTGATTTCCATGAAGTCCAGTTTATTAACTTTTTCTTTAATAGTTCTTACTGTTTATGTCCCAAGGATTCTTTGTTTATTATGAAGTTGTGACAGTTTTCCTTTTTTCCCTGTAAGTTTTATAGTTTCAGTTCTTACATTACTTTTGCATAGATGGGGTAAGAGTTGAGGTTTATTTTATTGCCATTGAGTATTCAGCTTTTCATTTTTTTCAAAAAAAGTTTTTGTTTCCCCCATCGAACTGATCCTATGCCTTAATATTGACTGTATGTGCACGTGTCCGTGTCTGGTTTATTTTCTGTCTCGGTCATCTGTCTGTCTTTAAGCCAGCACCACACTGTTTTGATTGCCGTAGCTTTATAATAGGTCTTGAAATCAGGTCACGTAAGTCCTCCAATATTTGTTATTCTTCAAAATTGTTTTGGCTCCTTGGCCAGGTAGTTGAGTTGGTTAGAGCATCGTCCTGATACCCAACATTGTTTTGGCTATCCTAGGCCCTTTGTATTTTTATATAAAGTTTAATAGTGGCTTGTCAGTTTCTGCAAAAATACATGCTGAGTGTTTGACTGGGTTTGTGGAGTTTTAGGTACATAATCATTTTAAGAATATCAAGTTTTCCAATCCACAATCACATATTTCTCCATTTATAATAATAGCCTTTGTAGATTTTTTTCTGTTTTATTTTATGGAGAATAACTGATTGTAGTAATGATGGTGGACTTTTCTTTAAAAATAGTGTGAGGTCTCTCTGTAGCTTTGATTGTGTTTTGTTTTGGGTGGTATGAGTTTTAATAGCTGTAAAGTTACTATTGAAAGCCTGGCGTGGGGCTCAGAAAATGCTGCTGAAAGTCTCGTTCCCTATATCTCTCAGTGGGCGGAGACTTCCTTCTTGAACTGAGGGGAAGGAAGGGTAACTGGTACTGAGAGAGAAAAGAGTAATTTCTTGTTTGAAGGAGGTGATGCTCTTGAGCAGGAGAAGACCAGGTGACATAAGCGCAGTGGTTCGATGTGTAATACGTGGTGGGGGGGGGGCGTTTGTCAGAGGCCGACACTCTGAAGCCGCCTCTGCCAAAGCCTCCGGGAAGGGCAGTGCTCCAGTCGGCAGGCGGACTTGCGTATCTTCAGTAAAACAGTGGCTTTGCTTTTTATGGGGTAAAATGGGAGGTCAGGAGGTGAGCTGTTGAGAAGAGAAGGCTTTGCCAAATCTGTTGCACAAGTGTTAAACTTGTCTTTTGTATGTGAACTTAAAAATTAGAAGTGAGAGAAGGACTGTGGAACCAAAGTGGCTTCTAACAATTTTTGGTAGTTACTGCATATTCTTTATTGACATCTCAAATGTCACGCTGGATCCCAGGCAAGTGCCCAGAGAGGGGCTCCATGTAGGCAGAGTCCTGCCGTGCCGTTACCCGGACAGTGCCAGCAGTGGTTACGGAAGATTCTTCCACTCTTTTTGTCTGTTGTTTTTTTTTTTAAATTTCTGATTTAAGGAAAGATTTTAGTATTAGTATTAACATTAATCTACTAACCAAGACTATACCTTCAAATTCGAAAGTTTTTTAAATATTTTACTTCCTGAAGTCCATGCTCTCAAAATTGGAAGGTCTCTGTTGTCTGGTTTTGAGACTTTAATTTAATAATGTCATTCTGCTTATTGCTGTGAGTGGTAATTTAATGAATTTGATTTGTTTCCCCCTAAGAATCACTAAAGGAATAGAGAATGCCCTGAAGAAAACACTAGTGGCATCAATTAATTTCAACTCGTATAACTTACTTCGTGTGAGAACTTTGCCGGTGTTTTTTAAAACTTGAAGGAAAATTTTTGACCCTTTGGTGACTAGTCAACTTTAATATGGTCATAGACCTGTCTGATAACCACGAATTAACCGAAGTTAGGCATGTGTTTGTGTGTCTGCCTTCATCTGTACGTGTACGAATGAGTGAATGTGTGTGTGTGTGTGTGTGTGTGTGTGTGTGTGTGTGTGTGTGGCAGTATTTTCCCCAATCCTGAGGAAACAAGTGTTATATTTTACCTGAGCAGTGAGGCAGTATGCAGAGAATTTTATATACTCACCTTGAAAAATAATTACATAATGAGAATTTAAAGTCACCCTTTCTCCTTATTTTGTCTCCGTTTCTTACAGGGTAACCAGGAGCCAACAACAACTCCTGACGCAATGGTCCAGCCTTTCACTACCATCCCGTTCCCACCACCTCCACAGAACGGAATTCCCGCAGAGTACGGCGTGCCACACACTCAGGACTATGCCGGCCAGACCAGTGAGCATAACCTGACCCTCTACGGAAGTACGCAGGCCCACGGAGAGCAGAGCAGCAACTCGCCCAGCACCCAGAACGGATCTCTCACGGTACGTGAAGGGTGAGGTGCACGGCGGAGGCTGTGTGTCATCTTGGAAATCGGCACCTTAATTGCCATACCAGAAACCCTTTGAATTAACTTAGCATTTACGTTACACTGCATAGCATTTATGTCATTTCAATTCTGTTCCAAACATTGTAATGAGAAGATAAGGATTTAGCATTCAGATTCGCAGTCCTTGCCCAGGAACTTACAGTCTGGAGGAGGAGCAGGCAGTTCCACAAGGTAAGTGCACTGGTGAGACCCAGCTCAGGGGGACGAGGCTCTTTTCAGCTTTCACTCTGCAGAATCTCCCGGTCCCTTCTCTGTTCTCATACGCCGTCCCTCAGCAGCATTCCACACACTGCCTGCTTCCTCCTCCTCAAATACTCGTCTCGGGCTTTTGTGACACCCCTGGTTTTCCTCCTCAGCACCCAGACTCTTTGTTAGTCTCTCTTGCCAGTTCCTCTTTCTCTGTTCAACTTTCAAATGTTGCATTCCTTTAGGCCTGGGTTCTAGGACCCCTTCTCTTATTTTACATCCTCTTTCTATATAATAATCCTACTAACTATATCTAACTGCTCAAGCAAGTCCTGTGGGTCATTCTTTACTGCCTTCATCTCTACATCTCTTCCATTAGCAAGTCTTAGCAATCATAACTTTTTGGAAAAGTATGTTTATTGATTTCTGTAGAGAAAGGAAGACCAGGGGAGAGAGAGAGAGAAACATCAGTTTTATTGTTCCACTCATTTATGCATTCATTAGTGGGTTTTTATAAGTGCCCTGACGGGGAATGAAACCTGCAACCGAGGCATATTGGCAGCGCTCTAACCAACCGAGCTACCTGGCCAGGGCTTTGGCAGCCATAACTTTGAAGTGTTTTCTTACTTCGACCTCTTCTTAAGAGTGCAGCTGGATAGTGTACGTGACTCAGAGCCCAGCTCTTCTGCCAGATTCCTTGGGTTTGGGTCCTGATGTGGCCCCTACTTAGCAGTATGACCTCGGGCCAGTTCTTGACTCTCCTTCTGCCTTGGCTTGTTCACTTTAAAATGAAGATGGTGGTACCTACCTCAAGCAGCTGTTGAGAGATTCAGAGGAGTTTGATTCATGTAAGGTGTTCATTGTCGTCATCAGTCCTCCAGGTCAGATCTCAGCATTTATTTCCCGTGTCACTGCTGCCATTCTCCACACAGCAGCCAAGGTCAGGGGTTTTAGTGCAAATAATGCCATTGTCCTGCTTCACTCTAATAGATCCTCAGCATGCTCAGAGTAAAATCCAACTCAGTACTTTCACTGTTCCCGAACCCAAATCTCTCTGACTGCACTGCTGGTGGCTGACGTGCTGAAGCAAAGGAAATGTCTTGAATTAGCCGTAGACATGAATCATGTATGTGCCATACTGTAGGAAATCATGTTGTCTGTGAGATTGTGTCGCATGTTTACAAAGGTAAGAATGTTCTGTACTCCACAGAGAAAGATCTATCTAGTTCTTGGATTCTTTTTGCCTTTCCTCTGTCAGGTTATCAGAAGAGCCGTATCCAGCCCTTAAGCCATACGATAAGATTTGTGTGTGTGTGTTTTAAGTAATTTGCTTGGATTTAACCTGTGGAATGGGCCTAAGTAATTTGCCTGAACTTAAGCTACTCCAGGGTGTGCAACCACTGATGCTTTTGCTCAGTGATTTGCACTCTAATTTTTACTTGGAAGCCTGGCTAGAAGTCACTGCTGTGTCTCGATAGCTTAGTGGTCAGTGGTCCACCAGTCGTTTGGGCACGGGCCGTGTGGAGGCATCTCGAGTTTGGGAAGCTTTCACCATCTGTTTGTGGGTTGGGAAGCACCTTCAGAGTTCAGCCGTCTCTCAGATTTCCCTTGGATTTTTCTTTCTCTTGAGCCCTCACATGTCTCCCCTTCATCCATGTAGATTCATAGTCAGTGAGGGAAGTGAGGAGAGTGGATGTAGCTCTTCTATGACTGTCTCATTTCCAGGGTCTCGTCCTTAGCTTTCTGGCTGGCCCTCCACTCACCCCAATTACACCACAGCCTCAAGCTAGAAAAAGCTGTATTTCCCGTTAGGTTTTATTAAGTTTGCCACTTTTAGCTGACAGAGCTGTGGGTTTTCTACAGTCTGGCTCCTCCACATGCCCCAGGTTGAGTCTACTGGTTTTTGTGGCCCCAGCCTCGTGCTGATAAAACCAGGTTCTCTCCAGCACAGCTGAGGGATTGGGGGTGGGGTTAGTGGGTTCAAATGGCCCCAGGCAGTAAGTTTTGTAGTGTCCTCTTGGTCTTACCCCAAGCTCCAATTTTTCAGGAATTTTTTGTGTTTGTTATTTGCCTTTCACTGATTTCTAGGACCCTGAAATGACTGTTGGACAATTTTGTCCAGTTCCCTTTTTGTTGTCTTGTTTTGAGGAGGGGATTCAGTGACCTGCTCACAGCATCATAGCCAGAAGCCCCTTTCCGAATTATTGTTTGTGGTAGTTCGCAATTAGTTGCTGCACCTCCTCACCATTGCCCATTTCTCTCCTTATTGCTACTGTTTCCCATCAATTCCGGCTCCCAAATTGTATGTTTCTAAACAACAGTGTTAGGATATGCTCTTCCCTTAATATAAATCTGTACAGTTAAGACAGCTGTTTACTATACAGTTTGGCATTATGCTGAGCAGTTTGAGTTCCTAGAGAAATACTGAAATAATATTAGGAGTCCATGTGTACAGCTTGTGAATATATTGGTGCTGAGGAGAAAGTGGAAACTCCCCTTCAAGTTGTTTCTGCAAACAGAGATAGCACAGGTTGTATAATTTTAGGAAGTGGCTGACAGTAAAATGGTAAATTATTAGGGAGCTCTGTTGAAGATACTTGTTATATTTTTAAGTGTTCATTTTAAATGTGAGCGTGAGTTTGCCTTTGGAAGTTGTATACGTGTGTATTCTTGGGATACGTGTGTATACAGAGAGGTTGAGCATTGTATCATAAAATCTAGATTTGACAACATTGTAAGTTATTCTGTTAAACTTTTCCTGTCTAATTGTCTGTTTCTCATAGCCAGTTAAATTCAAAAGATGGTTAGGAAGCATTGCTATTTATAAACAAATGATACCTTAAATTTGTGTAACACTTTCTAATTCAGTTGAAAACAGTATTTTACTGTGGTTCATAAAATAGCCCTGTGTGGTATGTTAGGGTTTTCACAGTTAAGGAATTCAAAGTCCTTCCTTTCGTCTCTGAAACTCTGACTCTGAAGCCCCAGCGCCACAACAGAAGGCCGTCAGCTCTGCCTCGGCCCTCTTCGAGGGCCCTTGAGCCGCTTCTCCCATTCAGCCCACATGGCAGCTCTGCTGGAAGCCTGGCTGATGCCAATCTGTGTCCGTGTGTCCTCCATTCAGGCTCAAGGAGAGTCCTGAGTTGACCACTTTTTGTGGAACTTAAAAGGTATTATTATTTTGTACTTTTGTCTCCCTAACTAAACTGCAAGCTTTTAGAGAAAGGGTTCTTTTTGTTCATTTTTGCATTTCCTGACTAATAACAGTGCCTGACACTTAATAGTTACTCAGTACATATTTCTTGAGGGAAAAAATGCATGGAGATTCAGAAGATGTCTGAGGAGAGAGAAGCAGGCGCTTCTTGGTGGGGATGGCATTGATTTGGGCCTTGTACTGAGCGATCAGAATTCGAACGCATACAGATGGTGGTGAGACGAATAGGAACGTCATTTCTCAAAGCAAAGCTGGAACTGTGGTAAAGACATTATTCAAATGTCTTTGACTAAAAGCCTGGGTTTTCATTTGTCTGAAGCTTCGGGTGTCAGTGCATGCTAATGGGAACTGAGCTGGGAGGAGGGTTGCTAGAATACAATCTGGGAAGAGTGTTTGAACACCTGGGTGAGAAATGACCTCATTGAAGGCTTCTGAGCAAGGAAGTAGAAGTGAGCAGAATTGGGTTCCCAGAATACTAATCTCTCGTGTGTACAAGACAAGTAGAAAAACGGGAGGCTGGTTAGGAGAGCGTCTTAGTCCAGGAGTTGATGGTGGGGTTCTGGGCTAGGGGCTGCAGTGGTTATGGAGAGGAGGGCTTAATTAAAGAGGCATTATGAAGACAGAGTATACAGGAATGGACAGCTGGTTGATTGAATGATATAAGATCACAAGACTGTATGATCCTTTGGCAATAACTGTATCTTGAATAAATTAATTTTAAAACTTCTGAAATTTCAGTTCCTCATCAAATGAAGTTAATGCCTATCTGACAGGATTGTAGTGAGAATAAATTATAAATACTTTGGAAATTGCCTTTTAAATAGTTCTTTAAGGTAACTGCTTTTAACCATCTTTTTTAAATCGGTTGTCCAGATTGATGTCGCTTGTGTGTGCTTTTTATCGGTGTGAGCTACAGATGCATTTTGATGCAGGTCTTGTTTGTGTTGGGTAGTCCCATCTTGTTGACGGGGAGAACAAACAAAAGGGCTTCTCCTGCAAAATATAAGCAATGAAATCTGGCATTTTATTTCTGAAATGTGTTTTAGACATTGATTTTAGCATTGTGCTCTAAGATGAGAGCTTGTTTTGATAGTCGTCTGGCCTCACACTGTGCGTTAGCAAGGGAGAGCGGTTAGGGGCCTCCCCCTGGGTCCACAGGGCCTTGATTATCACTGAGCCTGCCTGCAGAGAAGAAAGGACATCAGTTCGTTTATGTGTAGATGTCTTTCCAAATACCAGCAGGCATAAATAACCAAAGTATTTGAAGTCAGCAAGCTTTGGTGAATAATTTTCTGATATGAGGTTTATATTTGTATACATATTCTGCCACTTACTAGATTATACATTTCATGAGGGCAGGGATCATCGCCCTCTTCTTAGTGCTCCCATTGGTATATAGTAGGTGTTTATTCTTGGGCTTTTGAGTACACCACTGAAGAAAGCCAGCTCAGATCCCGTATTGTCCACCAGCCTCAGTTTCTTGTAACCTGGAATTGAAGCCAGATTTTCTTACATTCCTCTACTGTCAGAAGATCAGTTTAATCATGCTCCCTTGGAATTACCCCCTGGCTCCCTTGTGGTTTGGTGACCTATTGAAACATAGCCAAGAAGTTGTACCCCTTAACCATGGGCCCATTTGCCCAAATGAAGACTCTGGAACATAGTAGTAAAAGTGGGGCCCAAATATTTTCATGATGTTATGTATTATTGGGCTGTATGTTACCTTCAGCCTGTAACATGGGGATTATCATCAGCATGTGCTCCTTCAGGCTAGAGTTAGAGGCCTGGGACTGTAGGGAATTCATTCATCTACCATCTGCTTTTCCAAGAGAGACCCTCATTTTCCCCCAAAGTAGTAAAAGTAGAGGACTTGATTCTACTCACACTGTCTACACTCATTATCAGTTCACCCTAAAAAATAGTTACTTGTATCATCCAGCTCTGGAATTTTGATGCCTATAAGCAACGGGGCAGTTTCAAAGCTGGATCCTTGAGGAAACTATATCCCGATCTGAAAATGCAACAGTTGCTACAGAAAACACCGCTCAGAGACGGATGTGGGTATTTTTGAACAGAGAAACTTGCCCTTTGGTTCCCATAAGACTCCAAACACCCTTTTAGCACATCATCAATGTTGTTAGCTTGGTGGTGATTGCTGCTTCTCTGTTGCTTGCCTTCGCTTCTTCACCCTCACCAGGAGAAGCCAAACGGAACAGTGTGCCGCCCTGCTGCATTGGGGCGAGCATGAAGAAACGGTCTTGGCTAATTGGGGGGCACAGTTTTTCTTAGCCTGTCTCCGAGAGTTGTACATTTTGTACTGTCGTTTGAAGTCAGTAAACTCTGATTAGAATAACTGGATTTTAAAACTAAAATGGATTTTAGAAATCACCTTATGCCTTCCTTTTCCCAAACAAGAGGTCCACTCAAAACAGGACTGAGACTCAGGAATTTGCTTTCAGTCAAGGTTTTTTTCAGCTTCCTTCTGCAAATTATAAAAAGTAAAAGATATCCATAAATCTTACCTTCTTAGCTTCTATTTACTCTTCAACTTTGAACCTAAGAACTCCCGCTGGAACATACTGATTTCTTTCATTGTGAAATTAAAATGTACATTAAAATATTAAAGAGTCAGGTATAAGGTTTTTAAAATTTGAGTGATCTTCTATGTATGTTTCATAATTTTTATAATTCTTACTCCTGGTTTAAAAAAATAAGTGACTTGCTATGATTTTTTTAACATGTGATGTTGACTTTTGTTTCATAGTATAATACTGGTAATCAGTACATGACATTGTGTATACGAACGATGCCTTTTGTCATTCTTTTTTGTAGCACTTTGACCCAATGACAAGATGACACTAGACATTTTCTAAAGAAAATTAAATTACTAGTTTATTGAAAAAACTGTTAGTTTACATTTAAGTACCCAAATAGGGCGAGAGTCTCAGAATTTGGCTATCATAGTGATATTCAGATATACAGAAGAAATGCTTAGGCATTTCTCTTTAAAATAACTGTGTCTACCAAGCTATTGTACAAAAGCTTATGGCAACCTGGCAGAGCTGTGCGGTATAATCTGTAGCCACTAGCTCCGTGCAGCACCTGAACACTGTAAGTATAAAATACCAACAAGATTTTAAAGACTTAGTGTGACAAAAGAAGGTAATATCTTTCATTAAAAATGTTATATTTAAATAATAATAATAATAATAAAATAAAATAACTATATCTAAAGGTAGTTGTCCTCAATAGAGAATTGCTCTATGTAGGTGTAAATTCAACTTTCTGTGTCTAAAAATTGTTTGGTAATTTTATATTTAATATATCACAGGTGTTTTTATTAGTATGTTATTTTAGCACTGTGAAATGCAAATACCCTTATTTTCAGAAAATAAACATGTGGGCCAAGATTTTACTTTTTAAAAACTATTCTGTATGTTTTACTCTTTTTTTTTACTCTTTAAGGAGGAGTTTATTTGGTTTAATTCCACCAAGTTTTAACTGTAAAGTGATATAAGGAAAAGTACCCCAATCTACTTTCTAAAATATTATCTGAAAAGACTGAATTGGGGGGGAAACTGCTTTTTAAAAAACACATATTTTTATTATGTAATATGTGGTTAGGGAGCTTGAGCACTAGGAATCAGATTTGAGTTGATTCAGCTCTTTCCATTTGCTAAACCTGAGAATTACAGCTCTGATGTCAGAGAATTATAACTCTAATGCCCATTTCCCTCACGCATAGAAGCGGTGATGATAGTTTCTGTCTCATTGGGTTAAATGAGGAAAATGAATAGTAAATACTTAGTATGTAATGCCTGGCACATAGTGGATGTTCAGTAAATATTACGTATGACATTTATTAGTATACAGTAATTTATTTTAAAGAAGTGTTATAGCCAGCTCTTGATGTATAAAATGATACAGATTTTATACATCAGGCCGCTGAATTATATCACTTTTCTCTCTTGCCATTTTCTTTCCTCATGCCTTTGGGGAGCTAGTGCCCTAAGAACTATTCCGATAACAGCAGTATTTTTCAAAGTGAATTTTATATCCTGCTCTACAAAAATAAATGAATGAATGAACTGCGTAATGCATATTTGGGGGAAAAAGTGGGTTTTCCCTCTTCATAACTCGCAAGATAACTATTAACTTTGTTTAGTCTGGTGTTTCCCAAACTTACTTGACCATGAAACTCATTTTCTACAAAATCCCAGTTCGCAGCCTGCGGAACTGGCAGTCTGCCCTTTGGAGACGACTGCTCTGTGAAAGACGCACACAGACATATATCCTTTCGGGGCCTTAAAGCTCCTTTGAGCAGTGAACTTTCCCTTAGCTTTTTGTGGGTATAAAATACATCACAGTCTTACTGTATGCAAATTTGAAGTATTCACGATTGAAATGGTGTGATTGAGTAAAGTTAATGAAATTTTACTTTTGTGTAACTTTTAAACTATTAAAAAACAAAATTCAGCTAAGAAAATTATACAGATCTTGGCTTTATTCATTAATTCATGTATTGAGTAGCATCCATTCTAGCAAATAGAAGGGAGCTCTGAAGAGCTGTACAGAGCAAGAGATTTTATAGGCAGAAGGGAGCAGGAACAAGCAAGTTGTACTGGGCATTTGCTGGTGGTCAGAGCAGGGTTACTCTCCGTAAAGCGAAATCTTGGAGCTGGGTCAGGTGACTTGTGCCGAGCAGGCAAGCGCTGGTTGGATGACATAGGCCTGCCTTTCTTGAGAGAGCCAAGCATAGAAAGCGAGTTAGGTTTTGGTTTGTAGAAGTGGCGCTTAGCATGGGTGACTCCATTTTGAACCCAGTCTGGTTTATTTAACAGAACCAATGTGAATCTTCCTAAATGAAACCTCTGTTAATAATTGCCTGATTTCAAAGCTTATGAGTTGTATGGCAACTGACATGGCAGCTCTACCCTTAGCAGTTAATAGAAATATCTTCTATCCTTTGGCTAGTTTAGTCTTGAATCTGGCGATATTCAGAACCATGTCCCTTATTACTATATGTGACTGACTTTGTAACACTGAAAATACCTAATTCATCTGATGAGGAGGATTCACTTAACCCTTGACTAAAGACCAACCCCCATCCAGCCCTGACTGGTGTGGCTCAGTGGGCTGGGCATCAACCTGCAAATCGAAAGGGCGTCAGTTTGATTCCCAGTCCGGGCGCATTGCCTGGGTTGTGGGCTGGGTGCCTGGTTGGGAGGGTGTAAGGGGCAGCTGATCAATGTTTCTCTCCCGCTCTTTCTCCTTCCCTTCCCTCTTTCTAAAAATAAATAAAGTATTTTAAAAAATAATGTTTAAAAAACAAAGACCGACCTCTATTCAAAAGAAATTGAATCCAACCAGCAGTCTACAGTCCCTTATACACAATTCTAAAACCCAAAAGTTCTGAAAATAAAATGATTTTTCATAAGTTCACAGCAAAAACTCACAACCTGTGTATAGTCTTTATCCCGCATATGTGAATGTGCATACATTTTGCTAAAGAAGCATCACTGCCCCAGGTCCCTGAGGGTGTCACACTGCAGAGGCCGCGTCTCACTGTGTGTGACATGCTCCCATGCACAGTGCGTACCCATGTTTTTGGCCCACGCTTTCAGGGAAAAAATTCGTTTTAATTTTTTAATTCAATTTTTATTTATTTATATTTAAATACTTATTTTTTGTATTAGAAAGGAACTTTAATGTTTATTTTTAAACATACTATGGTACAAGAAATTTTATGTGACAAATAATTACAAAACACAGGAACCAGATACAGGGTATTTCAGGTACTACTCATGTGTAATGCACGCCCTTACTCTTCCCTCCAGAAGTGGGTGAAAATGTGTACATTGTACACAGTAAAATACAGTATACTCCACATTGCCTTTCCAAATCCTAAACATTCTGAATTCCGATACATATTTGGCCCCTGAAGTTTTCAGATAAAGTATCCCAGAAAACAGAGCCAATGGGCAGAGAGATGGAAAAACAGAAAAAAAGAAGAAAATTAGAACACCATTCCAAAATATCCAACATTTAATAATACAAGTTCCAGAAAGAGAGAACAATAAAATATAGAGAGTGGGAGCCATCAGTGAAATCATTGAAGAAAACTTCCCTGAACTCAAAAACATTAATTTCCCACTTTGGAGACCACAGAATTCCCAGCAAAATAGGTCAAAGTGGAAGAAACCCACAGTGAGAGGCATCACTGGCATCTTCATCCACTGGTCGTGTTTGGGTCGTCTGCACCCGGAGAGAACGGGGGAGTCGCACAAGAAGACAGAAGTCCCAGCGGTGCCTGCGGGCTTCTCAACAGCCAAGCGGGAAGCTGGGCGGCCGGCGAAAGTTGCCTTCAGAATTCTAGAGGAATTGCTTAAACCTGGATCCTGTGCCCAAGCTCTCATTAAAATGGGTTGGTTTAATAGATGTTTCAGACGTAAATCAGATTCTCTAGAAATATACTGTGCTAAATTGAATTTCTTCTTTTTCCCTTTAGCCTTACAGGAGTGAAAATAAGGAAGACAGCATCCCAGAAAACAGGAAAATTAAATGTTGAAGAAAATGAATCATTCATGAATCAAAACATTATTCCCAAATTAGTCAGGATACTCATTAGTATCTCAGATTATGTATGAGGTTTTATGATAGTGAACTTGGAAGGCGATACTTCACCTTGTATTGCCTAGAGTTCTCTTGTAGTCCATAACAGAACATAGATTCACAGTGCATAAATAGTTAAAATGTTTTTATGTTTTGTAGAGAAATCAGAAAAAATTAATCCCTTTCCCAGTTATAAGGATTTTTAAAGTTTACCAAAACAAAATATTTGTAGCCCTCATTTCTAGAATGAGGTTTTGAGACTGAAAAATCCGATGTGCTCTGCAGTGTAAAAAGCCCTAGGCCCCTCTGCAGTGCGGACAGAGAGCTGGACCTCGCGGGGAGGCTGCGCTGTTTGAAGAGTGGACGTTCGGACTTCAGTCACCGGGCTGCGTCCAGCATTGCGGCTGCCAGGCCTCACTGTACACTCACAGTCCACAGACTCCAGCGTCTTCTGTTTGTTTCATCGCCTGCCCAGAGAATAAACTAGGTCACACAATGACCACAGAAGGGAAGAACAGAACCTTCAGAGGTTGTTTATACAGTCAATGAGGCTGCTCAGCAGCTAACAATAGAAAACAAAGCAAACCAGTGCTGTACCGGGGGAGATTTTTCTCAGAACAGCTTAACTCTCCACTTTTCACAAATACAGAGCCTAAAACCTTTTTTACTTTTCTTGGCGATTTGTCTGTTTCAGTAATTAGTCTATAGTAAGGTAAACTTAAAGTTGAGAACATCATGTGGGAAGCATGTCATTTAATTACGTTCAGTATTCAACGTGTATTTCCTATTCCTGAGCTCACTCAGTACGGAAATCTGCATTTCATCCTGAGTGTGTGTTCTGCACTTCTCTGGCATTGCTCCGTGTGAGTGTCAGTGTGCCTCTCGCTTTTCCTCCCCTTTGCGGCCTGACCTGCTCTTCTTCTCTCAAGGTATAGAGTACATGTCACCTCTTGTGGAGCTTCTCTTGTCCCTCGCCCCCATGCCCGCTGCCCACGTCCGCCGAGGAGAGGTCTTGCCCCTCCGGACGAGTATCCCAGGAACATGAGAGGAGAGCACGGTGCAGTGTGAGAAGGAGGCGGCTTAGCAGGTGACGCTGGGCCGCCTGGTTTGGAATTCCTCCTCCGCCACTTAACATGTGACCCTGGTTGGACAGCTAACTTACCTTCTCTGTGCCTCTGTCATTTGGTGACAGTAATAGTACCTGCCTCATAGGTTATTGTGAGAGTTTTAAAATATAATACATTTCAAGTACAGTATAATGCAGCGGTTAAGCACACGTGCTCTGGAGCCAGACTGCCTGTGGTCAGATGGCTGCTTTTGTAATTACTCAGGCAATTTTTCTCTTCTTCAGACTCCTCATCTGAAAAGTAGGGTAAAAAATAGTACCTACTAGGGAAAAAAAGGATCTACTGTTAGGGCTGTTGAAACAATTACATTAATTAAAATATATAAAATGTAGGCCATTGTCGGCAAATAGTATACACTATTTAAATATTAATTGTTATTAAAAGGCTTAGATAAGGGTCTATCCTATAGTATGCACTCAAGAAATAGTTACTATTTTGCCAAGAATGCCCATTTTTCAACAAAATTCTGTAAGTGGAAAGAAGAAAGAATCATAGTTTTAAAGAGAAGAAAGCATATTAAAGCCACAATATGATGCCACAACCTTCCACCAGAATAGTTAAAATGGAAATGGTGCCCTGACCTGTGTTATGTGGCTCAGGTGTTTGGGCGATGTCCCACAAAGCAGAAGGCCACTATTTCAGTTCCCGGTCAGGTGCATGCCGTGGTTGCGGGTCTGGTCCCTGGACGGGCGCATACAAGGGGCATCCAGCCGGTCTTTCTTTTACACCCTCTCTCTCCCCATCTTCACCTCTCTCTAAGAATAAATAAGTAATTAAAAAAAAAGAAAGAAAATGGCAATATTAAGAGCAACTAGAACTCTCATACACAAGTTGAGTATAAGTTAGTACAGCCACTTTGCAAAACCGGTAGTTAATTTATTAAGGCTGAACTTACACATTTCCTTAACCCAGCAAATCCACTCCTAGGCCCATGCACACCCAACAAACTGTGTGCTCATGTGCACCCAAAGACATGTAACAAAGAGCTTTAGAGCCAAATCTGGAAGCAGTTGTGTAAATTCTGTATGGTTATAAAATGGAAAAGGAGTGGATGAGTTATAACAATGTGTGTGTATTACACAAATATAATGTATGAAAGAAGGCAGACAGAAAACAGTACATATGGTATGGGTCCCTCCCCCCTTTTCTAAGTTCAAAGGTAGCAACACTCATTTATGGAGTCAGAAGTCGGGATAGTGGTGACCCTTTGGCGGGGCGTGGTGACTGGAGCCCACAGGTGCTTCTGGAGTCGCATTGCTTGGTCTAATTTGATGGTCTTGTGGATGTACTTTTTTTGTGAAAATTCATTCTTCTGTATGCTTATGATTTGTGCATTTGTATCTATTATATATGTTAAACTTCAATTGAAAAAAAATTATTAAATCAGAAAGCTTGAGAATTTTGGAAATGGTAGTTAATTTTTTCCACTTGCCAATCTTCTAGAACTGAAGATTTCCTGCTTTTTAAAAATGTAGGTGTTCACTACAGTGCAGGAAAATTAACCAGTCTGGCTTCTAACCTTTTCTTAAATTGTGTCATCAGGTTTGTAAAAATTCTCTCAGTAGCAACAAATAGGGAGCTTGGGCAACATACTTCTCAGTGACCATTAGCTTTCATATATCCTGCCCTTTCGCATACAGCGCAGGTTGCAGGGACTAGATACAGGGTGGGCAAACGAGGGTTGACAGTTGTGAGTTCGCAGAACAGTTTATTCTTGTAGTATTATCTACTAATTATTGTGTTATTTTCCTCCCTAACAACTGTGCACCTCCTTTTGCCCACCCATTATGAATTATATATGAAACTGGTTTGGCACTAGAATCGGTCTTTTTAACTTCTCTGCAGTGATACCCTGGTCTCCTGCAGACCTGAGCTGCTGCTTTTCAAGTTGGAGTGAAGCAAGGTTTAGGCGACCCAGCCGTGAGGTGTCAGAGGCCTGTGGGCCGGTGACTGACTAGCACTCGTCACAGCTAGTGCTTGCTCATGCTTGGTGCTCTGGTGTCCATATGCTGTTATAGTAACTTAGAGAGTTTCTTCTTTGGGTGGAATTCGTTTTGTTTAGTCTGCATTGTGCCCAGATGGATGATAGAAAGCCTTATACTTTCGCAGAACATGGCTTCGTGGCTCTTGCCTGTTCTGCTATTTTTGTGTCCCATGAATCATCACACATTTAAGCCACCTGCAGGGCCTCAATGGAATGACAGAAAAGCTGCTGTCACTCAGCTTTGACATTTGAAAAGCTGGTACTTGTTCGGCGTTTATTCCTGATTATCGTCTATATTTTAAAGTCTCAGACTTCGTGATGATTGTTAACATCTTCCGAACCAAAAGTATCTCTGATTTGCAGTTTCCTTTAGTTGCACATTGGATCACCGGGAGGGGATTTGTTCTGTGTCACCAGGAAGACTCTGTGGGGGACTCAGTTCCAAGCCGACTGAGATAATAAGAACAGCAGGTTCCACTCCCGTTTTAAAAGGTGGTTGGTTTTAATTAGCTCAGCAAGCCGTCGGGTTTGGCATGCACCACAGTAGATAATACAAACATAAGGTTCTGAAATTGCCAGGCAAATGCTTCAAAATAAATGTTTTTTGAATGCTTAGAATGTACCATACCTGTAAGATATTTGTCAAAAGTTTTTCTTAACTTTGTTGAGGATTTATTGGAAAAGAGATTGGATGAATGCAGGCCTGGGATGCTGCAAAAGAGATTCGCGATTAAAAGTGCACACTCACACTCACACACTTTCACTATAGATGTACACAGACCTGTCATTTATGTGAGCAGTGGATTAGTCGGGCTACCCTAAAGCCTTTGCAGATTTTCTCAGCGAAGCTTTGCTCTGGGCTGCGGAAGGTTGGCTTCGGTGCCAGCGGTAGCTGGACTTGCGTGAATTTGGGAGGTGAGCACAGACCGCTTCCAGAGTGAGAAGCCTCCTCGGTTTGTAAGTAAAGTGGCCATTGTCACCAAGTGTCTCCTCTTCCTAAATCATAATACTTTAGGAACCCAGTAGTTGTAAACTCTGGAACTACTAGAGAGAACAAAATATAAAATATTTCCTTATTTCCTGAAATGATAGACCAAAAATGCATTGATCTTCACAACTAATACAACAGACTCTTCGTTTTCAAAATAGGAACATCTCAAAAATAGTAGAAAGGTCTACTAAGAGTGTAAGAGTAATGGTGCCATTTTTATATCTTCAGTTACTCTGATGTAACTGATGTGATCCTGGGCGAGTCATTTAGAGTTTCTGTTTCTCCCGTTTTGCTAATGTACTGTGGATACTTAAAGGACCTAAGTGTTATTTGCAAACTATAGCATTTTGAACACAGCATCTTTTTTTTCGCCCTCAGAGAAGGGACAACTGTAATTTTTGCTTAAAGACACTATTGAGAACGATTGGGGTGGGTAGGACTTCGTTTTACACTAATTCTTGTGAAGTAGTTGTATTTGTTTTTGTTTACTGATTATTTCTTTTCTCAGCAGACGGAAGGAGGAGCACAGACAGACGGCCAGCAGTCACAGACGCAAAGCAGTGAAAATTCAGAGAGTAAATCCACCCCCAAACGGCTGCACGTCTCTAATATTCCCTTCCGCTTCCGGGACCCTGACCTCCGGCAGATGTTTGGGGTAAGTCTCCGAGGTCCTTTTGTGAGTTTACAATTAAAATGCAATTTAACCCACCAGGAGTATTATTAGACGTTCGTACATTAGGATAAAACTACAAATAGATTGAGAAAGATCCTGGGGTAAATCAATATTTTTACCAGAAACTTTTCCTATCACCTGTCTACTAGCCATCAGCCTTGCAAATTCTCATATAAATAAGGTGACCATTTGCTTGGGACGTGAGACTTTCAGTGCTAAAATCAGGGCAAGGAGTAGCCCCTACCTTTCAGAGTGTTATACATTAAATGAAATATCCGTGACAGCAGATAGCACCTGTGTTTGGTTTTACCTCCTTGCTTACACCTCAACAATGTCAAGACCAGTATCTAAAACCGGGTACAGGGGGTCAGTTTGCTGCCTCCGATGTGTTCTTCCAGCTGTTCAGTTCTTCCTGAAATCCCTGCCATGAAACACAAAGTTCAACAGCAGAAGATTTCTGTTGTTGGAAAGGGAGTGACTGCCAAGAACCTAATTTTCTGCTGGGCTGTGTGTTGTTGCCTGTCATGATTTGAGCAAGCTCTTACCTCAAACTAGGACAAAGAGATAACTGGGCTTTTAAAAAATTTTGTTAGTATCACAGCCTGGTGCTTTGTCAGAAAAGCAGATCCCGTTCCTTAAGTCTTGGTTGGCCACTTCATGGTGACAAGACCCTGGAGCAAAGCTCTGTCACTCAGCTGTTACCTGGACGTGTGCCGCACGCTGAAGGCAGGGCCAGGGTGGGTATTTAAGGATGTTCTTGAAGAACTTGAAGAGGGTTTCTACACAGACAGTGGCAACCAGCCGGTCTCATCTCTACCGAAAAGAGCAACAGAAGTTGCAAAGGGCAGCATAAAGAATGGAGGTCACATTTGAGAAGCAGCTTCCTGGGAGTAGGAGTTATTAGGTTCTTGACTGAGTTATCAGAGGTAATATGGCATCTCAGTGTCTGGAGCTCTGTGAAAATGGAGTGTGTTCTCAGGTCAGAAGTGCGCCGTCCATTGAAACTCAGCCTAGGCCACTTATCAGTGATCTCCTGAAATGTATGATACCCTTCCCATAAGGCACCAACTGCAGAAAATGAAATCGCCTGGCGAGGGGTGCCTGGTTGCTCTGTCTTCTTCCACGTGGTTAGTCCCTGTTACTGAGGACAGGTGCACTGGTGGAGAGCAGGGATTCCGCGCTCGACTTTATTAGATCTGTGAACGATGAGTAGCTTCTTTCAGCCTCAGTTTTTTTAACCATATGGAGAAGGCAGTCCTTACTCTAGAAGGATGCATTAGAAAGCGTAAAAGGAAGCAAACTCTAAAATACCATATAAATCATAATTGTATAGGATAGGTAGGCATAGGGAAAAAATAAAATGGCCTTCTACCTAAAATAAGACATTTTCCTCTTTCCTTGACTTCTACAGTTTTCCATTAAATGATGAAACAGGAAGCAAGCCCAGAAGCCTTATTCTAGAAAACTTGGGTTCTTGATACATGTGTTTAATAAAGATAGTAATGTTTTAGCCCAAAGAGAAAGCACCATTTCTGTTTTGCTCTTTTCGTTTTTTAGTGTCTGCACATTCCCCAAAGTCTGGTTTGAAATCCAAGTGAAATAGGTACCTGGGGACAGCATATGTGATTTTAGTACTCAGGGAGAAGTGTGAACTAAACAGTGTCGCGAGAGTTGCCACGCGCCCCTTCAGTGCAGTCGTTCCAAGTACCGATTGAGACAGCCTTGTCACCGCGTACACATCTTCTCCAAGTGATCACAGTTTTGTGTGTGCCCCTCTCGTCAGCCACCAGCTACCCATCTGTAGAGTTACTTACGCATTGTTTTAGCATTGTTTGATTTTTTCAAATGTGAAAATATTTAATTACAAAACAAAGTTTCTATTTAAGATAATCTTGACGATGTTCACTGCAGAAAAATTAAAGTGGCAGATAAATGGGATCATACATAATGTCCACGAATGTTTAAGTGTAGTGGAAACTAACATGAAACCTATGGAAATAATAGACACATATTTATTGACTTGGAAAGTTGTTCACAGTCTATTGAATTAAAAAAATAAGAGTAATATGTGGAAATACTTCCTTAACGATACATGCCTAAGGGAAGGCCCGGAAGGTGCGGACTGGACCTGAGGGGGCGGGATGGCAGGTGGCACTCACTCTCTGCGTCCCCTCGCCTTTTTCTTTATCTGTATTTTCTACTTTTACAGTGAACTTGATTTACTTCCATAAATTAAAGGAAGAAAGGGGAAGCAAAACAGCATTTGAATCTTTCTACTTAGGATGTCCTTCTTAAAACTGACACACTTAAAATAGTAGACATAGTGGGGAAACCCTAGTTCTGGCCCGTGTGAAGAAGCACACAGTGGGGGCACGGCTGCAGACGTTCTGAAGACAGCTTCCACCTTAAAGCGGTGGGCGACGCGTGAGCCAGTGAGGTGGAAGCCGAGAAATTACCAGCTCAGTGATAAGGCAAACTCAGACACTGGCGTTGGGACTTTCCCAACAAATAGAAACATGGACATTAAATAGGTATTTAAAGGGGGGAGAGAGTCCAGCTTCTTTTTTAGAAGAAAGTAAAATATGTGGATAAAAAGCTGACGATAAACAAATGTTTTGTTTCTGTCTCTGCAGCAGTTTGGCAAAATCCTAGATGTAGAAATAATCTTTAATGAACGCGGCTCTAAGGTAAGCTCCATTTCAGTATTAAGCGTGCGTGGTTTCTTTTCAGTTTAGTTTTATTTTAAACAGTAAGTAATCAGAGAACTGCAGCTGTTTTTCAAGCCTGCAAAAAGTATTCCCAGCTATCTAGCATGGATTAGATTATTTCTAAAAATAAGCTGCCACATGGCCAAACTTTATCTTAATACTTAAATTGGGAGAGTGATGGGGAAGAAGGGTTTGGGGGCGAGTTTGGAGGTCAGGAAGACAGAACACTGGAGACACCAGTCTTGCACTGGACTCCAGTTTGCCCTAAGCTTCTTGCATGAACGGAGAAGAAAGAAGACTGGAGAAAGTAAAATTCTGAGAATTCAGAATGGTAAATTCTCAGAACAATTCAGCTTTTAAAAATTGAACTTGAAAATGATGTACTTAGGAACAAATTTAATATTTCAGTCATGCAGTTGACTTGCTCTCCCTTTTGAATGAATTTTAACAAGGCTTAAATACAGGGAATATAGTGACTCAGGACTTCGCTGTGAACTGATTTCCTCCTTTAAATGAAACCCAGGTAGGCAAGCTGCAGATGTAGTCACTTCAATCACAAGGACAGTGGGTGGGTTTGGGTTGTTTTTGTTTTGTTTTGTTTGCATAAAAATGAAAGAAGTAATAGTGTGCCATGTGATATGTGTATTCTCTCCTAAATGTGTTCTACATAAGAACTGAAATTTTTAATTAAAACTTGCTTTTCCTTAATAATTTACTATTAATTTCACAATCTGCATGATTTAGAATTTTTTATAAGCAGTAGTGTTTTTAGGAATGAACGAATGGTAAAGTTTTACAGTGGCATTATAAGAAAAGATTTTATGAAATCAATTTTGGAAAGTTTTATTTGAAAGTTTTCCTCCTCCTCAGCAAATTATATACACCCCACAGACACAGTCAGCTGTGGCCAAGCTTATAAATTTTTACCTTGCCCGTTCAGTTCTACTTGCATTTTTAGGTAAGACCAGTTTTTTAATTAATTTTCATTTGGTCAGCTCTGCTGAACTTTGAAGATAGACCTTGGTTATGATTAAATCTCAATTATTTGCTTCATTTAACGTAGTGTTTATTGCTATCTAATTTCTTATTCCAAAGTCAGCAGTCTTTGGTAATTAATATTACACATATCTACAGAGTTATATATGCTGGCTGTCCCTGTCTGTACTAATACAAATGTATGTACTATTCTAATGCTCCTGATCATTATTCCCTTCCTTTATAGAATCCATCAACACTAAAAGTGTTTAATTCTGACCATATAACTATTCTTTAATATTAAAGAGGTAATTATACTCTAAGCTTCCAGTTTTCAGTTAAAACAAAAACGATTACTATGCCTATACAGACTTTCTCCAGCACTTGCTTGGTAAGTATTTTTAAAGTGGAATAGATTCAGACTGCAACCAGTAAAACTATTTATGCTTGCGATTTCCTCACAGCGGATTTCTATTTCTTTGTCATATAGTTTGCTTTTGTTTTTGTGACCTTTTTAGATACAAAGTGAAAAAAAAAAGAGACTGGTTTAGAGATGAGAAGCACATGAATATAAAATGAATATGTGAAGATTGTTGACTACACTGTTTATCTAAAGTAGCAGTTGAAATGTTTTCGGTTTTTAAGTGTATGCACTTACAATGTCCTTAACGAGACTCTAACAACTGAAAAGCCCAGTGTAATTTCATCAGACATTGAGGACTTGCTCCTTACCAACAAAATAATTTGATTGAATTCTTTGAAGCAAAGGAAATTGATCTTTCTGGAGGGTTCCTTCATTGACTTCAAGGATTTTTAAATGTACCCGATTCAGTGGCTTCTCCCTGGTAACTTTCATTTTTAAATGACCCAAGCCTGCCTTTTCTGTTGTGGGATCTCAGAGCATATGCTGCCTCTCAGCCAGGTGCTGTGTCCTCACTGCCCATTTTTCTTTGGGCCGCTGAGGGACAGACAAACTATTACTGATTGGTACCTGTTTTAAAACAAAGCACAGAATTCGGGATGGTCTTCAGTCTGCCCTCAAGGACTGGTACAAAACCTGTCTTCATCCTCGTACTTCTTAACTGTTGTCACCTAAAGTTCTTTACTGGAGTGAGTTCCTCTGGAACTGCTTTGAGGCTTGGTAATAGAGATTTATGTTAGGGTCAAACCTTGATACCTCTTCTGGAATCCACCTTAGATAAAATTAACCAGTGCTTTTCTTTTTGCAAATTAAGTTTCATTTCTCATGTCTAATATGTTTGCGGTTGACTATAAAATTACATGTCTTGAAAAGAGCCTGAGAAAAGAAAACTTATGTGGTCCTATTGTTTAGTTGTTCAGTCAGCCTTGGCTGGTGTGGCTCAGTGGATTGAGTGTGGGCCTGCAAACCAAAGGGTCACAGGTTCGACTCCCAGTCAGGGCACAGGCTTGGATTGTGGGACAGATCCCCAGTTGGGGGCGCACAAGAGGCAACCACACATTGCCATTTCTCTCCCTTTCTCCTTCCCTTCCCTTCTCTCTAAAAAATAAATAAAATCTTGTTTTAAAAAGATAAGAGTTGTTCAGTCTTTTTAAGAGTGCTTTTCTGGATAGAAATTACCTTCATTGAATTTTTTTTTGGAGCAGTAATGGAAAAACTAGTCACAAATTAATTTTGAGATAAGTTGTACTTACATGTAATGCAGTATTTAACCAAATGGCTCCAAAAAAAAACAAACCTCTTTACCATGTTATTTTTTCTTTTTATAATGAGACTTTCAGCCCAGGGGTTTAGAATGTACCCACTTAAAATTATAAGTGGACATTGTTACGCTGCCATGCCCCTCCCTGCCTGCCAGTCTCCTACCTTTACAGCTTGCCTGCAGAGTAGAATTTCTGTGCTTTCAGGAAGTAATTGTTTCTTTGTTGTTGTTTTCCTTTTCTTTGACCTTCATATTCTGGATTTGGTTTACCTGGATTATGGAATGAATATATATCATTTACATGCATACACTTGCACACTGTAAATTGTTTCCTGTCATTAAAAAAAAAAACCTTTTTATTCCTTACTCCTTTGTATAAACATGAAGTCAGCTGTATTTAATTTTTGTGATTAACTGAAACAAAGATAGACTGTGCTTTTGAAAATGTCCAATAAGGATATAGGATGAAAAAGTGGTACCCTGCCAAAAAATTAATTAATTGTACTCAAACAGAATTCTAGAAAAGAATTATTCAGACATGGGTAGCTTTGTTGATCCTCCAGATTTCACTAGTCGAGACAGAGTATTACTATAAACAGGGAGACACAGGCAGAGCAGCCATATGTCCTAGTTTATCAAGGGTAGTCCCAGCTTATACCTATTGTCTCAGCATAATTATTAGTGATGTCCCTTTTTCCCCTTAGAGTGCATGTTTGCACAGTAAATTACATTGTCACTCTTTATATAGATTCTTTGAGCAACAACTTTTTTAAAAGCACCTTTTTAAAAATGATTATAAAAGGAAAATGTGGTATTTAGTGAAGTGGAATGAAAAAAAGCATACATAGCTCATTAAAGAGAATATTCACAAATACTCTCATGTATTTCCTCCCAGTCTTTTCTCACATAGAATCTTAAACAGAACTCTAAATAAGGGTCACCTAGTTCGACCCAGTGCTCTTGACCTTGAATTCTCTGCTGGACACTTTTAGTGCCTGAGAACTTGTCGCTTTTCAAAGTTTATTCCATTGTTGAAATTCAGATTTTCCCCCATCCTGTTCATCATCACCCAGCCCCATAATAATTTATGATAATTATCAGGCTTATTAAATTAAAAAATACACATATTCTAATATTTATATTTTCCACAAAGTTTTTTCAGTATACTTCCGGTATTGTTGTCAGTTAAAGGGACATATATGTGTTATAAGTACTAAATGTGTAGAAGCTCTTTACTTCCTCAGACGGTGCCAATTATTTAGTTAATTAAAAGACTACAAAGTAGAGCACAGCGACAATCACCGAGATTTCTAGCAAATTTTAGTCGCTATGTTCTTTCTTCTCTGGGGTGGATTTCGGGAATGGTGGAGATGTGGTTTGGGGCTGGGCTTAGGTTTAAGCTACAAGTTAGAGAAGATAGAACCTCCATTTCTCTTCCTCAGACACAGAGATGGGCTCCAATTTCTTGCCTATTTCCCTGGCTTTCAATGTCATGAAAAGAAGAATATTTATTTCTTTCAAAATATGGTCAAAAGACTGACTGTCTTTGAAATTGCACTAAGTTGACTTTTGTAATTTTCAGTAAAATTCGATAGGCAATGCTGAGGTGAAATGTTTTTCATTATACTTAAAACTGAATTAACAATGCATGTATTTCCAAAGGGTTTAGTTTATTTTCTTTTGTTACCATTTTATGGGTTTTAGTTTTATTTTTCTTTTATTTATTTTTTAATTTCTGTGTTCTGGCCATACCCAGGAGAACCGTCTGCTTTTGATTTCTCCCTAAAAAGTTACATGGTAAATTTTCTTTCTCATTCTTCTGAGATGGAAAAATTAAAAGATTATACAAATTAAAAAATACTTTTACAATGCTCATCCTATTGCTTGTTATTTATTGCAGTCTGAGGCCAGACTAAAAAGGTGACAGTTATTCGGCTCCTATGTGCCCTTGAGGATGTGATAAAATTTTTGTCACAAGAAGCTTTAACCACAACCAATAAACACAACATTCCTCTATTTCCGAGAGACAGCTAAGATAGCTGATAATCACTGATGTTACGCTGGTGCGTTCACGTTGTTACCATAGAAGGACTTTGGGGCCTGGGAACCTCGGGTGAGAGTATAAGGCATACAGACCTGCACTGTCCGTCCAGTACGGTGGCCGTGCTGAGCCCTTGAAATGTGGTGAGTCTAAACTGAGATGTGCTCTTGGTGTGAAGTGGACACCGATGCAAGAAAGCAAGTTAAATATCTCACTAATAATGGTTGTATGTTGATGCCCATTTGAAATGACAGTATGTTGCGTATATTGGGTTAAGGGAAATAAGTTCTTGAAATTAATATCACCTAGTTTTACTTTTTTAATATGGCCAGGAGAAAATTTTAAATCACATGTGAGGATCATGTTGCCTTTCTGTCTGATAGCTGCTGGTGTTGACAGACACCGCTAACATCATTTTTTAGTTAAAAATAAAGGTTCACTTTTTAGTTGTTTTTTTATCTTACATACATGATATATTTACCCTTGTTAAGAGTTTTAGGTTAAAGCTTAGCTTGACTTTGAAGCTATTCAGACTGGTTATTAGTTTCCCTATTGACACACTGAATGCTCATTTTGAAGCTCTTCTTGGGAAAATGTGTTCGGATTAGACATAATTCTATTAATTTTTTAAAGCATGAGATGTTAATGGCCAAACATAATATGACTTAGACTTTTCAGAATGAAGAGATACTATAACATAATTTTTTATGAGCATATCTTCCTATTAGTAACTTTTTAAGCCTAGGTAATCTGAGAATATCCTTAACTGAGTTCCTGGCACCTTTTCAAAAATGTGAAATTTTATTGAAGAACACTGTCCATTAAAACAAATTTTCAGGCTTTATTTGAATTAATACTCAGGAAACCAAACTGTGAATGTGATAGGCAAGGAAGTATTAGTTGAGGTGGTAGAAAATGGCCCGTTTGAAGTTTCAGCACGAAAGAAGAGTATTTTAAGGCCAGTGTGTTTAAAATGCTGGTTGTGCGTCTCACCTTCCTGATCAGACTTCAGTTCTGTGAGGTTTATACTCATGTCCTGTTGCTTCTGACCACCTTACCGCAGATGTGGTGGCTTAGTGCTGCGCAGGTTCATTACCGTGCATCTCTGGAGGACAAGTATCCAAAATGGGTCTCTCTGGGCTATGGTCAGAGTCCAGGGCTGCGCCCCCTCCAGCGATTTTCAGGAGTAGTCCACTTCCTCGCCTTTTGCAGCTCTGGTGGGGGTCCATTCATTCCTTGGCCTCAGCCCCTTTCCAAATCCATCCTCAGCCATGGCCCGGCCACACTTGCTGTGGCCGCCCTGCTCCAAAGCTGATTCTCCTTCCCTCTGTCACAGGTGCGCACCCTGGTGATTGCACTGGGCTCTCCTGAGTAATCCAGGATGATCTCCCTATCTCGAGATCATTAATTTAATCACACCTGCACAATCCCTTCTGCCTTGTAAGGTAACATATTCACAGGTTCCAGGGATTAGGACATGGGTGGGGAGGCATTACTCTGCCTTCCACAGGGTCCTTTTATCTTCAAAGGAAAGAAGAAATCCTCTTACCCATTTCCCCTCAGGTCTCCAGAAGTACCAAGGAGTCCTCCCTCCTCTTCCGCAAGGTGCGAGGTGCAGATGCGGTAGGGATGGCTTTGTCCTCCTCTCTTCGGTGTCTTGATTAGCATTGTCTTGAACAAATAAGCACCTTTCTTTTTCCAGCACATTAACGTCATTATTGACAAAAATCTTACACAAGCAGACTTGAATGTTAAACTTGGCCATGGCTGACCCCACGGCGTCGGTGTTTGGGACACGGTGCAGAATATGCAGTTAGTGCCCCACAGGTGTCCTGTCAGCACTCCAGCAAGGAAGGTCATAGAACACAGCAATGAGATTTGAGAAAGCAAATTGTAAGGACTTAGGGGCTAATGTAGTTTGGTAAATGGAATACTTAACGCAGAGTTCAAGCTGAACTTCTTTCTAATTTCCTCAGCATTAGCTGAAGGAGGAAAGCACAGGGAAGGAAGAAGGCCTCGATGCTTTGAGCCTTGTTGGTGGTTGAGTACTTAACCTCAGTCTGACTCCATTTTCTTCACCTTCTAGGGGAACCAACAGGTCTATCCTTTCTGCCCCATGGTTGTATTTAAAAGAGAAACATGTATATATGTATATATGTATGTATATAGATATAGTCATAATGCTCTACTGAAAAATCTAGCTTTAGTCTGCACATAATCTGTTATACAAGTACTAATGTATTAGTAACTTAACCCAAGGCATAAAATGTATGAGGCTGTGACAGTCAGTTGGATTACAGCTAATACTCCTAAAATGTGATATAAAAACTCATCGCTCTCTGTGACCTCTCTTAAAAGGTTTAACTTTCTGGAGGATTCTCCAGAGTTTGAGAACTGGTTTCCTGTCCTCGGCAGATCCAGTGTCAACAACAAATGGTGTAATTAGTAACTTGCCCTTGGTATCTGGAGTTATCAAAGTGCCAACATCAAAATTTAGCTTTCCAAATGTCTTCCCATTGAAATTTTCAACACATTTACATTTTTAAGGGAAATATTAACTAAAGTTACCCATAATGTTCTATCCCAAGCAGCATATGTTTAAAATTTTAGCACTGCACGTTCTAGGGCATTTGTGGTGGTAGAGACGATCCATCGGAATCCTCCGTGCTTCTCCCCCGAACCATGAAAGCAATTTAGAATTCTGTGCAGCAGGTCCTTCAAAATCACGGAGTTGCTGTTGTAAAACTTTACTAAGCAAGGCACAGTGTACCATCTCAGTGAAGAACAAGTTTTGTGTGTGAGTAAACATAAGGAGTCCAAGCTATCCTTACCCTACGATGAAATGTTCCAAGAATGCTAGAGGGACAGTGAAGCTATTGAGAAATGAGGCGTTTCCGAGAACACCCTAAGAGTTAACCACTCCGCAGATGTAAATAGCTTGAGAAAATTTTAGTTGCAAAGTGGAAAGATAAGGACAAAGCACCTAAAATGAAACTGATGTAATGCTTTGTGAAATAGTTGTATGAGAATATAGTAAATCCTTAAAAAAAAGAATATAGTAAATCCCGCTGATGTTGAAGTTAACAGTAGTATTAGAACCCAGACAGTCTTTTCAAATATAATGTGAGCAATAAAGTGGGTTAACTCCCTGGTCTCCTGCTTTGTCCTCGTAATAAACTAAAGCCGTGTGGGTTTTTTCGTTTGTTTTGGCAATATCTACAGTATACAAATTAATTAATCCTAACTTGAGTAGCAAGTATATTGCTGTTTTATGGTATTCTTTTCCTGTTGAATAGTATGCAACTGATGCCACTAATGTAGATCTCATTTCCATTGCCTTTTTGACTTCCTTTTTTCTCTACACGTGGAAAATTGCTAATACATGTAGTAGTAGATGTAGATATCAACAAAGGTTACAACTTCGGTAAATTTGGACAAGCAGTTTTTTGAAATTCAACTGAACATACAGGGGTGGGCGAAGGTAGACTTAGAGTTTATATGGGAAATAATATAATAATTAATAAGTAGTACAAAATAAACTGTTCTGCGCACTCAGAACCGTAAGCCTCCTTTCGCCCACCCCTGCATTTGGACTCTGTGCCAGTCTGGTCATTTAAAATTGGCACTAAAGAAGTGTCATATGTGACTGACCACTGCTTGGTGATAGTTAGTGTGCTCAGACGGACATGTGTGCTTTCCTTCACCGCACGCAGCGCCCACAGAACTGTATATTCAGATTTTGTCTTAAATAATCCTGTTTCCAAAGGAATTAATGGTGGTATGAGCAAGGGGTAAAGTGGGGCTAAAATGATTAGACCTCCAAAAAAAATCTCCATTATATAATGATTATACTTAAATATCAGGTTTTATGTAGAAGTTATTAGGGAATAATCAATTTAATTAAGCAGGTTTTAATATTACATAAAGGTACACAAATATTAACAGCATGAATTGAGAGATAAAGGTAGAATGTTTTTTTAAAAATACTCAGATTTTTGGATGAATAATTTGACCCGAGTAACTCTATACCTTAATTTTGGTCTGGCCTCACATGCTTTATGTTTTATTTTATTATTATTATTATTATTGTTGTTGTTGTTAATTACATTATTATTATTACTACCACTACAGTTCTTTATTCTTTTAGTGGGTTTAATTTCCCTTTACAAAATATGCATGGTCCACAAACGTGACTTCGGGAGCATATTGCTGAGTTGTTGCTGATGTCAGTTTCACACTGTGATATTTTTTTCTCTATTTACCAAGAGATCGGTATTTCAATATAACGATGTGCATGTTTTCCCCCCTTCTCCCGCTGCATGCAGGGATTCGGGTTCGTAACTTTCGAGAATAGTGCTGATGCAGACAGGGCCAGGGAGAAATTACACGGCACCGTGGTAGAGGGCCGTAAAATCGAGGTGCATGTCTTCAATAATTCAATTTCTGGTTTATATTTTTGTTTCTCTTTTTGTGTATTGCCTCACTGATTTCACATTTGGAACCCTGTTTTGTGTGTGTATGGCACATGTATGTGTGTTTGTGTCTCTGTGTCCTTCACCTCCTTGCACTAAAATGTATAAAAGTAACACTTCTACCCTCCTTCCCTTCCTTTTTTTGTTGTTTGGGGGTTTTAAGTCTGGTTTACTTGTGTGCGTGTGTGTGTACTTTTCATTTACCTTTTTCTTCCAAAGTGCTCGTCCTTCTGCTCTCTCTTGATTTTTTTCCTTTGCTTCAGTTTGCAAGACTCCAAATTCCTATGATCAGGCCAAAATAAACCAAACTTTAAAAATGTCTATCACTCTCCAATTTATAACATTGTATCCTGCAATAAATCAAGGGGCCAGCCAATGCCCTCTCTCTCTCTCTTTCTCTCTCTCTCTCTTTATCTCTCTCTCTCTCTCTCTCTCTCTCTCTCTCTCTCTCTCTCAGGAGGCCAGTTCGCCTCCATGTGTGTGTAATAAGCAAGGAATAGAAGATCATAGAGGTTGTGGGGAGGAAGGAAAGAATCCAAAACTCATCAAATATATTTAATGTCAAGAAACCCTGAAACAGAGGGTTCGACGGTTGCCTGGTGAGCGTACTGTCATCGTAACTGAGTCGGCTGCCTGGTGCTCACCAGCCCTCCTTAAAAAGGCGATGAAGGTTAACTGGCTCCTTTCCCCTCTCCTAGTTTTGAAAAGTATGAAATATAAAAGCCACCATTTTGAGTAAGATGTCTGCATATTTTGCTTTTCTTCCCCCCCTCCCTTTCCAATGGTTTAGCATTTAGGGCCCTTCACTTGACCCACTCTTTCCATGGTAACTATACACAATGCTGGCGATGGCGCCCGTTGGCGGTAAGTGAAACCAAAGCACTAGAGAAGAAGCTTTATAAAATGTAATTACAAAACAATTAAATAAGAAAGAAAAAGTCCATCTGCCATCTCACATTAACACAACAAAATGTGATTTGACTTGTTGCTCCTCTTCCTTTCCCTTCCCCCCTTTTATTTTCAATGCTATTGAGTAATGCCGCCTGGACTTTGTATGTACATTGTTTTGTAGCGGTCTGAGCTGTTTGATACTGACGTCATGGTGATTTTTTCCCCTTGCACATCTTACTCAGAGTTACTGAACTCCAATTTGGCTGGTTTTATTAATGCATTTCCTGCCCCTGCTTCCTTTCCTACTTTTCCTCTTTCCCAAACCTCTGTTCAGAGCTGCGACTGTTCTTTCTTTGACTCTCCTTCCTGCCCGTGACACCCTCCTCGACTCTCTCTTTTCCCTGCCTTTTCGTTCAGTCCACCCGGGTTCTGCTGCCGCCCTTCCCCCTGCTCCTTTCCCACCCTTTCTCTGTTACGCGCAGCTGTCGGTCTCTTTTGCTGACTGGGGGCCTCGGGGCCTCTGATTGGTTCTGGCCATTTTTCTTTTAAGTGCTTGGGTGCATTCTGCTCTAGCGGCTACTGTAAGCTCTCGCCCCATTTTCATTCCTGTCTGAGCCTCGCTCTTCACTGCCCCCTTCTTTCCAAAAGTGGTTATGTTTCCCTTTCTTTTGTGTGTGTGTGTGTTTTAACAGCATGCTCTCAGTCTCATCATTGTTGTAGCTCATTCTTTCTTTTTAAATGTGAAATGTTTATGGTATTGGGTGGGTCAAACTGGAGTAAATGGAGTTTCGAGCTCTTTTCCTCACATAGGCATATCACCACTATTCAGATCCTAAAAGACATGTTGAAACATTTTTTAGTTCCAGTGCTACCTAAAAATTGGACTTTCTGTTATACAAATTTAAAATAATGTAAATTCCCCAGAGGCAAAATAAGACATTTACATTTTATATGTTTGATAATTTTTTTCAAAACGGACCGGTTTTGTGACCCGACAGCACAGCGTGTAGTAAGACTGTCTGGGGAGGCTTCCCGGCCCTGTCGGAGCTCCGAGGCCGCCTCCGCCTCCGCGCGGCAGTGCCCTGACTCCAGGCCGCTTTCACTTTCCTCCACCAGCACCGCCTCTGCTTCCCTTCTTCCCCCACACCGAGAATGCCTCACGAGATGCTGCTCCCTAGTGAGGGCGGACAGCTCAGTAACACAGTTCTTTCTTCAGTTCTTTTAAGTGCCCAATTGAAAGGCCTCCTGAGAACTTTCTTTATAAACAGATAGACCACATTGTCTAGAAAATTCACAGTGGTTCTGAAGACTGTCAGCATGGAAGTCTGAGTCCCTGTGTCGGTCAACTAACTTCAAACAGGAAAACCTGATACAAGGGCATCAAAATGCTGACCGTTAGAATAGGTGGAATCCACAGATTTATTTTCTTACCTTCCTGTTAATCTGTTTTCTGACCCATGTGGCAAGCCTCTATTTTACTGATGAACTTCAGAGTTCATGTGAAAACAATTGTTTCTAATTTACTGTTTTCTTATATTTTCCTTAATGCAGAGACTTCTCTGTTTAAGAGATCTCCAAAGAGTTTGCAAATGCCGTTTGTCTTTGGAGGACTGGGTGGTAAAGTGGCCCTAGTTTTCCATTTGGAGAGTAAGAAACTACATTTTACTCTTGTTAGCCTCATTTAATAAACACTTTAATTAAAATACTGTATATTAATATTTTATATTGCTATATTAATTATTTAAATCAGCGCTCTGAAATTTGCATTGTAAACTGAGTATGTGATTGGATGAGCACCTCCATGTTCCTTAATGTGGTCTACCCCCCCGGCCCTTCTTTCTGCTTTTAGGTGAACAATGCCACAGCACGCGTGATGACCAACAAGAAGATGGTCACACCGTACGCAAATGGTAATTATGAGTCGTCTTCAGAATGATGCCATTTATTGTTCTGTATATATATGAGCTTTCCATAAACATCAAAGAATCTCTTTTGATTTTAGTCTTATGACAGTTTGTTTCATTTATATCGAAGTGTTTTCTTAACCGAGGAGGGTGCTTTATTTTTAGAAATAAAGTTTTTTCTTAGAATTAAGCTCATTTTTTTAGTAGTTGAGGTGCTGTGGTGTCAGTGAAGCTCATCTGATACACAGCGTGCACGAGTCATTTGAGGACACCTACTAACTCAGTCAGGGCCCCCTTGACCCCTAGGGCCCCCTTGGGGCCGCTGTGGTTCTTGGTAATGCATCGTCAGACTTGTCCTTTGTACCCTGGGTACCCGCCAGCTCTTCCCGTTCCTGCTAATTCCTGTCCATCTGAGCACGAGTGGGATAGTTGTTGACCCCTTGCTCTCCTTTCTTGTAGCAGTAACAGCCATGGTGTGTGTGTGTATGTGTCTTCTGTTTTCTATTCCATGACTACATGTGAGTGTTTTAAATATTTTTCATTGAAAAGAACACTTTCTGTTCACTGTTCTGTGTAACAGAGACAAAATTTTACAACATTTGTCAAATTTAATCTAGACTCATGTTCTCTAAATAAGATGGAATGTAATTTTAATTAAAAGTTTATTTCAAGAGAAAACCCATTCATTCTGAACCAATCCAAACCCCATTCATTACTTCATGTGCTCACAGACATGCCTCTTCGTTACTCTACAAAAACCTGCGTTCAGATCCTCTGCACAAGTCTGTTGTGCAGTCATGGTTTTGCAAATTGTGTTCTTCGAGACCATCTTGTGGGGAAAAGGAAATTGGATGGACTGGGCCCCGAGGCCTCCAGCTCTACTGTGGTCTGAGCAGTTCATTCCCTGTTGCATATTTTAGAGTTCTGCAACACTCACCTAGAATGAAAGAGGGGATTTCTCCCTTTGCGTTTTGTGAAAGTTTGAATCTGACTGCTGAGTGGCACTGTGTGCTGGGTGGGTAATGTCTTAAACGGAAGTGTGTTACTATTGTATGTAACCCAGATTTTCCGATGATACAGAGCAGCACAGTTTGCATTTTCCCTATGTGTTTCATCAGTGATATATCATGCTATACCATCGCCTCCCACCCTACCTCTTGTTTTCTCTTCAGTGCTACCACAATAATGGAAGTGTCTGCAATTTTGACAAAAACCCAGTGTAGACCAAAAGGAAAGTAAAAGGAGGGAGAGGCAAAGAAGTCAGATTCCCTTTAGATCCAGGGAGAAGGGTGTGGCAGAAAGAGCCGCTGAGCCGCTGGAATTCAGAAGACAGACATCCTACTTTGAGATTTGACTCTTCGCTTCAGTGCGGGACAGGGAGCCGGTTCCCTGGCCTGCCTGACTGCTTTCATGTCTGGAAGGCGGCAGTCACAGCGTCCGAGCATCAGGCCGCTCTTTAGATGCCGTCAGAGCCCGGCCCTCCTTGGCTGACTGCTCTTTAGGAAACGAAGCTCAGGGAAGTGTAGTGCTCACTGTCCCAGCAGTGGTCCCTATCTTGGGTTTTGTGAGGGTCAAAATGGCATCAACATCGGAAAATACATTGTAAATTGTACAGAACTGAACGTGTTAACCATATGATCGCACACGATTGCACACCATTATTATAGCGTGCATCCATTGCATGCATTCACAGGAAGTGCTTAAGTAACAGTGCCATTGGTAGGAAAGAAAAGGGTCATTGTGAATGGCATTTTAATAAGTCTAAGGGATCCACATTTTAGCAAACCGCATCTGCAGTGTTGAAGGTTCTGACAGGAGCGTGCTAGATGCCCGCTCTCGGTGAGTTCTCAGCATCCACTTTACGTTAGTTGGAGTCACTTCATTTGTCTGATCTTGCAGCACATTTGGGCTCTTACAGCTCCAGCAGGATTTGAACCCAGGTTTTTGTAGAGTAACGAAGAGGCATGTCTGTGAGCACATGAAGTAATGAATGGGGTTTGGATTGGTTCAGAATGAATGGGTTTTCTCTTGAATAATGTAGCCATTAAAATCTGATGATTGACCTTTTCTTCTTTCCATTTATAATTTTATAGAGTAGCAGTGATACAATGTTAAGCCCTTATAAAAGAAATAAACCAAGGAGCCAGTCTTTCAGAAACATAATGGGCATATTTGCTTATTTATTTATAATATTTAATAAATATCTATTGATTAAAATTTTTATATGTAATTCTAATCATTAACAGTGGGCAGAAGGACATTTTTTAACACTTGCTATGTTCCTATAAATGTAAAAAAGCAATGATGAAATACTCTTGACACGAAACCTAATGTTTGGAAATAATTAAAATTTATAAATATATAAGCTAATGTTCAACTGTAGTCTAATATCCTTTAGCTAAAAGGTCGGATTAACTCAAATGTGTTCATTACAATCTCAGAAGACATGCATTGAAGTTGGTAATGAAGTCTGAATTTTATTATTGTGTGTTTCTTCTGGTTGACAATGAAATCTCAATGAAAGGAGGTTTCAGTTTACCCAGAATACTGTCAGCATGGTATAATCGAACATGGAGTTCAAAGATCCGGGTCAAATTTGAGTTTAGTCAAAGGATATCTACATAAAACAACTGGAGTAGTAAATAATGTGAAGATGAGCTTAAAAGAAAGTGTATCACAGTGTGGTATAGAATGACATATGAGGGCAGGTCCCTTTGTGGTACATTCTTCCCCCGCTAGGTGAGTGTTGTAGGAACCCTGTGTTGTAGGAGTGTTACAGTGTACCAGCTGCCCACTGTACCAGCTGGTAGTGTTGCGCGAGAGGCTGTGCTCAGCTTCACTGAGTTTTTTTTTAAAGCTCTTTCAACGCTTTTGCCCATTTCGTGACGGGTGATTTAGGAGCGCACTCACCTGCACTGCACCGAGTATTTAGCAGTTTGTGACCAAAGACCCCCGTGCCCGCCCTACCTTCCCTGTCCACCTGATCTTGCCCCAAGTGACTTTTCTTGTTTTCCCTGATGAAAAAAAGTCCTCAAAGTTAAACATTTCATGGATGTGGAAGAGGTGAAATCGAAAAATGGCAGAGCATTAAAAGGCATCAAAGTCAGTAAGTTTAAAAACTGTTTTGAGCAGTGGAAAAAATGTCTCAGTAGTTGTATTGCATCAAATGGAGAGTACTTCGAAGGTAACTGAAGTTTAAACATGTAAGAATAAATACACAATTTTTTATAAATAAATTCCAAGGGTTTTGGGAGTTTTCCCCTCATGTACTATAGTCTGTGTTTTTCCTTTTCCTAAACGAAGGATAGGTCATTAGGCGGTTCTGTGAGAGATGCTACCAAACCCCAAGATTTCTTTTTCTTTTTCCTTTTCTCATTCCCTTTCCATTTTCCTGTCTCCCTCCCAATTTTTTTCTCTCCTCCCCTTTCCCCCTCTCCCCCACCCCTCAGTATCCCTTCACTGTGCTAGACCTGCTTAAAGATATTTGGATCTAGAAATGTCATCACCCTGTCATCAACCCCAGCTGCATTCTAAAGAAAAGATGGGAATGGACAAAAATAAGCTCAGAGATGTCTGCAGCCAACTTGTACGTCGCTCCTTTGCCCTGTGTTCCTCATGTTGTCTGACATGCTCACTGTGCTCTCTTGTTTTTCAGGTTGGAAATTAAGCCCAGTGGTTGGAGCTGTTTATGGGCCTGAGTTATATGCAGGTAGCATTTAAGTTGATTTTTCCACATGTGCTATTAAAACTGTTGTTTTGCAATTAACTATTCCTTTGTAATCTTTTTGCATTTTTTAATTTTTTTTAAATGCGATCAGCATCCAGCTTTCAAGCAGATGTGTCCCTAGGCAATGATGCAGCAGTGCCCCTATCAGGAAGAGGGGGCATTAACACTTACATTCCTTTAATCAGTAAGTAGCCTATGTTGGCCTGGCATGGAATTTGACTGTTGGAAGCGATGGTGTGCGAGAGGTCTTTTCTTCTCCCGAGTGTAATAACGCCTACCTGGAAAGGAGGCGTTGCTGGGAGAGAGAGGACTGCCGCTATGCTCTGTCCTGCTTTTAGCCTGTGCTAGAGTCTTTCTGACCAAGTATGAAGATTACCACAAAGCATAAATAGTTGGAAAAGGCAGAGGGGGGCGAGGGCATGTCAAGAACATTTTAGTATGTTTTTGATATAAAGCAAAAGAAGTATTTGAGGAATACATTGTACACGTTCTCTCTAAGTCAGCTTTGGGCCCTCTGGTTGAGTGTCAGTTAAAAGCACCTCCAGGATTATCGACCGTTCCCAGCTCTGTGGACCCGGAGCCATTTTGCTCCAGAAAAATGTATTGTTAAACAGAGCTCTGGGGACCTGGAATCAGTGTCTCTGCACGGCTTCCAGAGGAGAGCACGTGTAGAACAGACCCTTAGACAACGCCTGCCTCTTTACAGGCCACAGGGCCACAGGAGAGATGTCATGTCCCTCTCCCCTTACGTTTCTGGAGTAAAACATTTTAGACAGAAGACTAAAGTCGGCTAATGAGATGAAATATCTGAAGACTATTGTGTGCCTTAGAGTTTTGCACCTTGTAAACCACAAAAGAATATTTCTATGATGAGTAATTTTGATGTATACATAATAATGTTTACAAACAAGATGAACAATTGACCAGCGGAAGAGTGTCTGTCAGTCCACTTAGACTGCTCACAGACATGAAGCCCCCTTCCTTACTGTGACAGTAGTTCTGGGGCTTCCTGAGCTGCTTCTCGCCAGCCGCACTGTGGTGCCGGCAAGGGGAGGGGGCGGAGAAAACTCACTCAGGGTGTGTGGTCAGCGAGGCATGGCAACATTAGCTCTTGCCTGTTGGGTCTCTCGCTGTTCTTTCTCAGACGAGAGATGCTGTTACATACTTTTCCATCTCTCCTGTAATTGATTCAAAGCACGTTGTGATTGTACACGTACTGTTGAATGCAGGTTGACATTTCTGTCCTATTTTGGGTCTCCCTTTAGTTCCTGGCTTTCCTTACCCAACTGCAGCCACCACGGCAGCCGCTTTCAGAGGAGCCCACCTGAGGGGCAGGGGGCGGACGGTGTATGGTGCAGTCCGAGCGGTACCTCCAACAGCCATTCCCGCCTATCCAGGGTAAGTGTTAGATTCCAAAATACGCAACTGGACAAGGAAATACCATGGCCCTCTTGTAACTTCTGGGATGTTGCTGTGCCACATAGTAAAGATTCTATGAATATTTGCAAATTAATGGATTAGATGGCAAGAACCAAAATATCCCATTGTCAGAATACAACAAATATAAATTCATTATGTGAATCTTCATTTTGGCCACCTTAAGCCCTCACGGTAGCGGCTTAAGGCAGTAGCCGGAGCTGCCCTGTGTTTACTAGCGATGTGTTGGCATGGAGCTCACTCGGCACCGCACAGACACGGATTAACACTGCCGCAGAGAGCGGGACGAGAGCTCAGGACTGGAGTGCAAGCCTGCCTCTGCTGTGCTCACCCCCGTCACCACCCTGGACCGGGGCTGAGGCGGTCACCTGCGCCCTCCCTCTTGGTTTCGCTGCCTGGGTGGTGAGCCGCAGAGCTAGTTACCCACAATGGATTTGCTTTCTTTGTAGGAAACGGATTAAAAGAGGTTAATTCAAAGATGAACCAAGTCCAATTGAATCAAGGGAGAAAGGGAGCAGTAGGAAGAGTTAAACTGCAGTTGGCCTCTGCATGATGGTAAAACAAGGAACGGAGCCGAGCATCCTTCACCCTTTGATTTTTGTGTGGAGGGTGTCTCACGCAGTGGAACGATTCCATAGCAACAAACGAATCCTTTGTTACTGAACGGGGAGGAGGAGTGAAGAGGGCAGGTTTCGTTTTCACTGGTTTCTCAGTGTCAGCCTAAAATGTATATTTTTGTAGTGGACCTTTTATGAATTAGTTGTGTCAGGGACTTTTCTTCCTCAGAAATGTGACATTTGTGTTCTTCATCTCTTCTCTGCCTATGACAGGTTTTTTCCCCATATTCTTACGGAGGAATAAACATAGTGGCAGAGGAAAGAGCCTCCTTTGTAGGTTCTTTTCTGACAGCAAAATGGCTTTCAGGTGTGCTAATTTAGCATTCATTCGTAGACCAAATGGACATGCCATTAGGGGCCCTCCATTACGCAGACTTAAAGCATTTTTATTAGCTAAGGCAAGCATGCATGTTGAAGTGGGTAGGCTCTGAAAGCCAGTGGAAGGGAACTGCTTTAGAAATGAACTTCTGTTTGCAGTGTATAGATGTTTAAATCCCATGCATTCCATCATCTCCATCTTCTGCCATTACTTTTAATTTATCCTTTTTCTTCTTCTTGACCTTTGACCTTCAGCCTCTGACATCTCTTTTTAAAGAAGTTAATAAAGATGCAGTATAGTTTCCTCAATAAATACTCAAGTAAAACATAGAAACACACCTTTTGCTACACAAGGAAAATTGCTTGTGAAGCGTCTTCCATTTCGATCCAAGAGAGTTCACCACCCTGTTTGCAGAGATACCGCTCACCAGAAGCACGGGGCTTCTCTGTAATATTCCTGAGTTACTGTATGAAGGGGTGAAATTCGTTCCTGTTAAATGCAGGTCATTTCAGTATATGGGGCAAACTTGAAAACCCATTCACTACCAAGTCTGTGTCAGGTATATATTTGTTCAAAGATATTTTATCTTTATGTCTAATCACATCAATTTCTGCGCATTACATTGAACACTAATTGCCCATGTTTTTCTTTTTTATTAACCAAACCGCTTGTGTACATGGAAGATGGCAAGGAATAAGTCCAGTATTTTATGGGGAATGGCCTAAAATTGCTTCTCGGCTGAGTGAACTAATTCCATCATTACTCATTGTGCTCTAGCCTCCTGTGGCATTCGATACAGGGTATATGGGAATTCTTTTAGACCTTAGGTGGACATTCCCAGTAAGTGATACAGCTTAGTGTGAAATTTACTCATGTTTGTAATGCCACCACTTTTCTCTATGGAAGAAATGTTTTTTTAAGCTTTGCCTCTGTCCCCGTACTGAAACGGTCGAAGGCGAACTAATCACCACTTAGCATCAGGGCTTTGCATTTTATCAGCCTTCTCATTATGAACAAGTTTCTTTTTTACACAAATGCAGTTGAGAAGCAGATTACTTTTGAATATCGCTCTTTTTTAACTGCAGCTGCAGACTCTGGAAATGGATAGAACTTAGCTAAATGAACATCACAGATGAGTCTAGTTTGCTTGCTGTGTAATTCAAAGGCACTGCATAGTCACGGCGGTGCAGAATATGACCCTGCTGTCCTGTAAACACAGCAAAACGTCATTGGAGGTACAGCTCAGAGAGTTTCCCGCTACCTACAAGAAAGAAATGATTTCATGTTCAAGTTAAACATACGATTTGATGATTCCGCTTGCTAGCTTGTTTATTGTAACAGAGAAGGTAGTGGTGAAATTTTACCATTTGTTTAGTTGAATAAACGATAAACAGATCTTCTCATTTAAAATAACCAAATCTTGATTTCACGAATATGAAGAAGAAAGTCTTATCTTTTATCTCTGCCACTGTTCTGTGTCTCTTGGTCCCAAAGTAATGTTTTGGGGAGATTATATGCAGAAGTGCACAAAATACCTCAAAAAGTTCAAAATCTATATTTTAATAGTTTAGTGTTGCTAAGGATTAAAACAAAAAGTCATGTACTTTGTCTGATACAAATTAATTTTCTAAACAGGAAAATAAACCTTTCTACTTCTAACCAGCCACCTTTTCCATTTTATTCTTTTAAATAGAACAGGTCATACCCAGAACCTCAGTTAACAATTGTATTTTTCAGAATTCCATGAATATTCTTATGGTCAAAAAAGAACCCTTAAAATCATCTAGTTACTCCTTCCCACTCTGGATTATATTGTTACTATCTGGGATCCCCACTGCACCTTTCAATTCTTGGACCTTGGACCAATCACCTTAACCTTTATTAGCTCATTATCTCTGCTTGTGAAAGCAATGCATTGTGGGTATTTTTGGTTGTGTTTTTTTTTTTAATTACATTTCTCTGTTTACTTTGGTTAGAATTGATTGACTTGTTTTTCTGAGGTGTTGCATTGGTTCTTAAAATGCTGAATAATAATACTTTGCATGCTTGTGTGATCAGCCAAATCTTATCGCATGTCTAATGTGCAGGGTAAAAAGCAGGTGATGTATGGATATCAGAAAAAATTCACATATTACTATGAAAAGTAAAACACTAAACATAATTTTGAAGTATACTTTTACTGGGTCCTGCCTTAATGGAATTCTGTGGGTTCCATTCAGCCCCCACATCCCCACCCACAATACACACACCTTTGAGACTTTTTAAAGAGAAACTTCCTTCTAGGCCAAGCTTAATTTTAAAAATATTCCAGATGTGAAAAGTTAATGTTTCCAGTCCAACCGAGTTTCAGTACCTATCTTAGGCCCTCCGGGAAGGCTCTTTGTTGGTTTCTTCTCCCTTTACCAACCCGACATATGGGTGGTCGGTGGTCGTTCCAGGCTGGCACTCCTTTCCCTCCCCGCACGCACGTCCTGGGGCCGAGCAGCGTGCGCTCCTTCCCGTCTCCTCACCAGCTGGCCCTGGCCCCGAGCCCAGGGCGCTTATTCATACATCACCTGCCTGTGTAGAGCGCATGTGCATGCTGCCGTCCTCAATAACCGGAATGTGTTTCTGTTCTTTTGTTTTTTTGTTTTTGTTTTTGTGTGAATTTTCTGCAGTGTGGTTTACCAGGACGGATTTTACGGTGCTGACCTCTATGTAAGTACATACACTGGGGCCTTCTCGACCCCACCCCCTGACAAGCCAGCCTTTTTTTTTCTGTCTCTTTGGTTTTTTTTATAAATATAATTTATTTAATTTTTGTTTTCTTTTTCCTTGTGGATATATATATATATTTATATATTTAAGAATGCAAGCATGCTTCTCTGCCACTGCGCTTGCCCCTGGGTGCAACAACTAAGCCTTCAGGTTTCCTGACCATTGCTAGAGTCAGTCTACTGGACATATTCTTTTCCCTTCCCTCTCCCCACAGATGTTCTGTGGGTCACTAATATATCTGCGAGATGATCAGCAGGTTTCAAGTCTTCCATTACTGCCATGCAATGTGCGTACATACATAACAGGACAGCTCAGCCCTACGCCAGTTCTTCCCTTTTCTGCTTTTCTTCTCATTTCACATCCCTCTTTAGATCATCACAGCTTGGACTGACGTAGAGGGCAGTAAGCTTTCTGGGTCATGTTTTCCTCCTTGGTGTGCACTGAGGGAGCACTAGCCTGTGAGAGTGACAGCAAGAACTGATGCCAGGGAGGAGGGGTAGTAATGAGAGGAAGCCAGACACTTGTTGCCTAGGGCCTTCTTCATCAGAAGGTCTGCAGACAGTGTGTGTCTCTTTTCTTAAGAGCCATCTGGAGGGAAGTGAGTGGCACAGCCATCAACCTAAACTTTCCTTAAAACAGTGGACTGTCTTCCACGATCTGTTGATTCTACCAGCCATGCTAACGTGTAACCCATGACTTGACCTGTCTAGCTGCAGCTCAGTCTCTGCGATTACTTTGTCACGTATTATTTAAAATATGGACCAAGCGATCTAACAACAAAGAGTTAAAGTTCGTGAGTTTTGAAGTCTTTTATTGGGACCTCTCCAAGTGATCTTTACCTGAATGCAAGGCTGGTCTACAAACCAGTCATTAAGCAACAATTTGTGAGATAAATTCTTCACCATGCAATTATTTCTTGGGCCTAGGCTACAATTTTCTAGAAATGCTTTCTCCACCCTTACCTCCCCAAATCAGTAAGGGTACATTTTTAGTGAACTATTTTTTGCAATCTGCCCAAAATGCCCTGGCTATCGGAAACGTTTGTGCACTTTCTGAACGCACTCAGAGGTTCTGTGTGGCCGCAAGGAGAGAGAGCATGCAGTGACCCCGCGGGAAGCAACAGTCCACACCTGTCCTTAGCCATGATTTGGCCCCGGCCCTGTCACTTCACAGATACGTTTGTTAGAGAGATTGTGACTTACTCTGGGTTACGTAAATTAGTTGTGTAGCCAAGCACAAGACCCAGCCAATCCACATTCCATTGCCTATCTTAGCATTTCATTAAAATCCACATCTCTCCTCAGATGATTTTCAAAGTATGTTCTTTTCCATGCTCACAGTGAAACTTAAGGATTAGGGAAATACATCCTAGTCTTACACCAAATTATATTTTTCTAAATGTACATATTTACATGTGGTATCAGCATGTACATTCTCCCACATACATTAGTGTCCATATTCTCATGAAACTCATCTTTATGTCATTAAAGTTGTTGTCTTGAAATCTGGTCTGTTAGAGCACACTTTTCCCTGTGAATTATTTCTTAAGTTTTTTTTTCTCTCTAATATGTTCCATATTTGGGGTTTTTTAAGTATGGCTTACTTCTGTCTTACAGGGATTGCCTACTTATTCCTTGGTAAGTCAACCAACCAAGTATTTGTTGACAGTTCTCTCATTTCCTTAGTTCACAGTATGTGATTTCATTAAGAGAGAGATGATTTTTCTGAACTTGCTGAGAAAATACTCTTGATTTTTTTTTTTTCTTTTTACTTACTGGATTACAATACCAAGCTAAACGGCACTAATTCCATGACCTTACCAAAATATTTTTTTGATCCATGGCCCCTTGTTGATGAAAAGAATTACTAATAATGCTGTTATTATTCTTTTAGTTCCAATCTTAAAGCCATTACTTGGAGGAAAAAGTTGGTCACTGGGGCTGTGATAATATCCATAGCCACTAATGAAAAGTAAGAATACACTAGGAGATAACTGTTGAGTGAGGCCTACCATAACTGTGTCTTTCAAAACTTTATATTCCCTCTTCCATATTGGAGGGAGCAAAGATGTGCCTTAAAAACACACACACAGAGACCCTGTTGTTTTACCTTGAGTTTGGTCTGCTTCTCTGTGCCCATTTTTCCATCCATGGAATCCTGTGGAGCTATGTTTAGCTCTTATTTTCTCAGAAGGGCAGGTTAGAAATGGAAAGAGTGGAGGGTTTATCCAGGATAGAACATGTGCTGAACTTAACAGATGACATGGAGGAAAAGCGTTGGAGTTGCTGGTTTGGTTTTGTTGTATTAATTTAGGCTATTAATTGTGGAGGTTTTTAAAATTTCTTTTCCCTGTCTGTTCTCAGGCTGTAACCCCTGCTGCCATTTTCTCCCTGTCTCTCTCTTTAATGGCACATTCTCCTCTGCAGAACTGATCGAGCAGTTGTGCCCACACTTTGTAAAGTGACCCCCCCGCCATTAGGGTTGGGGGTATAGCAGGTAGATTGTGTGTCCACCCTCCCCCTCATTTTTTTTCTGGACCAGTAGAAAAGGCAAGTTTCACCTTAATTCACTTTTCCATTGGGTAACAAACTGCTCCTAATGCTTATCCTTGAAAAGCATGCTTGCATCCAAAGGAAAGAAAAGGCTGGTGGGCCCCTTAGTGGGCTTTTTGTATGATTGTTTTCCTTCCACAGCTGTGTTTTTGAACTGCTCTTCCTGTGTTCTGTTATAGAATAGTCTTACAGGAACCAATCATTAGCGCTAAAATACCTCAGGTAGGAGTGCCAGTGTGACCTGCCAATCAATCAGATTGTGGATTGCAGTGAAAAAAATTGAATTATACTAACCATTCCAGCTCCACGTTAGAGATGGGAACAGAGGCTTTTTGGACAATCAAGACTTGTGAGCGTGTGATCTAAGCCCTGCTGCCTCAGCAGTGCACACAGTCAAGTTCATACATGATGGCACTGCCTCCAAAATTAAGTGCCCCTGTCCCATTGCCACATATCTGCACCGGGCGTGTTCATGTCCCATCACTGCCACCTCTTCTGGTCTGTCAGTCACGTTGAACAATGGTGCTTAAACCGGTCTTTTATATTTGGAGATCTTAGCAAGTGGGGGCATTTTCTTACTGTGAAAGAAGTGAGAAAAGGGAGGAAGTAGGACCTGTCCAAAGAGGACTCCTGAGTCCCAGACCGGGCCCTGCAGTGGGATCCTGGCAGCAACTGGACTCCGCTGCCATGTAAGGTTGAGGTTGCCTTCAAAATCTAGATATGTGGGGACTCTAAAATGGAAACGTGTACTTCCCTTCCACCTTGAGCAAGATCAGTGAGTTCATTTGAGTAATAATGCACTCCTAGGAGGTTTGCTGCTGCTGATAGCTGGGTATCAGGATAGCTTTTCATAGTTCAGTTTGTTTATTTATGTAGCGACCCAGAGAGATTGGGGAAGTGAATGACTTTGGGGAAACGTGGGAGAGTAGAGTGTAAGAAAGGGTCAGTTCATGAAAGATGCCCTCTCTTCCATCTTAGAAGTAATAAGTGAGAGAGAACATTTGGATTGTAGCAATTTCGTCTCTTAACCCTAATTTTAAATAGTAGTAAGAGAAAAGTTAAGTACTTTACATTTAATTTTCTTTGTAAGTACTGCTCTCATAAGTTCCCGTGCATCTGTCTTACTCACTGTGAAGCAAAGCTGCCATCTTGCCACATAAGAACTCTCCTCAGGAGCCCCTCACAGGAGGACAGACTCGGGCAACGCTTCTCAGTGAGGCGGGGAGGAGGCGAGGGAGCGGGGGCTGGAATAGGGCTGGGACCAACGCGTTCAGTCCAAGGCAGTCGGCAGGCTCTGCGGCAGCGGTTTCTGAGCTGCACCTGCACGCCCCCACACACCCGCCCCTGCCCGCCTGCTCTGTCGTCTGCACCAGGAGAGGGAAGGCGCTCTCATTCTGTCTGCTGGCCTTAAAGTCCACACCGCTGCTCAGCGTTGTGTAGTGTCACCGTCTTCCAGGTAGAACAAAGGTGTCTTGACATCACATGCTCACCAAAGTCCTGTTTTAATGTAAACCGAAAACAAAAATAGAACGTTAAAGCCTAGGTTAAAATCAAGACAAGGGGACAGTCTGCCAGTGTGACATTAAGCCAATGGAGTGACAGATGCAGGTCAGATACGGAGGGGCGATAGGCGGAGCCCTTCCGTTTTGTTCTCGTGTGAAGAGCAGCTGCAGAACTGTGCCGAAAAGTCCTTCGGCCGGTGTGGCAGCGCTGCGAAGCTGATTAGATGACAAGTGGGCCGAGTGCAGTAGACAGTCCGTAGGAGGGGACACTGAGCCGTGAGAAACAGAGACGTTAACAACAGCGAAAGCATCTTGAAGGTAACAGCGTTTTCCTTTGAAAAACCTGGAGTTTGGAGGCAGAGATATGCCATGGCTATGTGAAAAGACTCGACGCTTCAGCAGGAAACATTTGAGAACGCAGTGCTCAGAATGCAGGGTGTTGACGGCAGCCAGCACACGGGTGCCACGGGCCTGAGTCCCGTCAGGGCCCGGCAGGTGGGGCAGGGGAGCAGCGCAGCACGGGGCCTCCCTGGTTGGGAACGAGGAGTCGTTCAGAGGGAATTCAAAGGCAAGAGACAGTAATTCTTTTTAAAGGGGCACGTGTATAGTTGGATCAGGCTTACCCACACCAAATCTACCCAGCAATCAGGGTTCCAAAAAGCTGTCTGTGTGTGCCCTCCTACATTAGGGTGTGCTGTGGCCATGCTAATCCCCATTTTTTGTTTTATTTCAAATCACACACAGATAGAATCTGCAAACTGCTTCAGATCAAACAGGTCTGATTGTGTGTAAATACATATGTCCTTTTTAATTTTTATTATTTATTAATGGTTGCTTCAGTTTTGCATCGGTGCATGGTTCAAAGCAGTACACATCAGCTATTTCATGACTTCATATCTCCCAATGAATTATTTCTCCTTTTTTTTTTGTTTGTTTGTTTGTGCAGTCAGCTGAAGAAATGTTAACATCTCACTCTAAATCTCTCAGTGGAGTCTCTGTTCCCTTCTCTGATATAACAGATGGGTTACTGCTTGTTATAATTATTAACATTGTGGTGTGGGCCAGGGCTAGGGTGGGCAAGATTTCCTATTTCTCCGGGCTGGGGAGGGGCCAGTCGTTAGGGTATGGAATGTTAACTCCAGTGGTGACTGACTGTTTCCGTAATACCAGGTCGTTGTGGCTGCACGCTCTAGTAATTGAGGCTGTGTACTTCACCGAGCTTGTGGTAGAGCCTAGGGCAAACCGCTGTCCCAAGAGAATGCTGGGATAGATAGAGTTAGCCAGTACGAGTCTGAACGTGGTGATCTTGCTGGTTGTTTTAGCTCCAGATGTTGGCATGCTTAGTTTTTAATGTGATTAATAAATGTGGCGCCATATCCCCTCCCCACGCCTGAACCCTGTCTCTCCTAGCCCCTTCCCCACCCTTGTTCTTTTTGAAAACCTTAAGAAACAGTAATGAAAACCATGGTGTTTCAAACTGCACTTTGTTCTCATGTTCTACAAAAAGACTTCAGATTTGCCAGAAGTGAAATTGAGAAAAGTTTCTCAGCCTGGAATCTTTAGTCACTCCTAATTTGGAATAGAAATAGATACATCTGAATTTTCTTTGTCTGTTACATTATGTGATGTAGTTTGTTGAATAACCAGTTTAAAGCGGGAGCAGAACCCTGGCTGGTGTGGCTCAGTGGATTGAGTGCCAGCCTGCAAACCAAAGGGTCGCTGGTTCAATTCCCAGTCAGGGCACATGCCTGGGTTGCAGGCCAGGTCCCCAGTAGGGTGTGCTCGAGAGGCAACCACACATTGATATTTCTCCTTCTCTTTCTCCCTCCCTTCCCTTATCTAAAAATAAATAAATCTTTTTTAAAAAAGCAGGAGCAGAAATACTTTGGAGTAAGACTACTTCTAAGAAGAGTAAATCCATGACCATACAACTTAGTTTTCCTAACTCAGGGTGAGTCATCATTGAGTTACCAAATTCATTTATTAGGATATTACCTGCCCATCCCACATATAGACCCCCTTTGAAAGGCCTCTCAGTAACACCATTATCATAAAGTAGTTAGGAAAGTACTCATGTTGAAATATCACTTTTTTAAAAAAAGCATTAATGTCGTTTTTCTCAGAGCTGATACTCTTCATGAGCCTTTTCTTGTCTGTAAAATATTTGTACCCCTGCCCTGTTTTCCTGAATTCGAACAGCAGAGAATGCCATGAAATTCAACCCCCAGATTCAGAGTTCACATATCATAGAGGGAGACTCCATAGACAGATTCTCTCTTCTTCCTTCTGGTTTGGAAAGAAGCATCTTTCCCAGTGCAAGGGCAGTGGTTCTGTGGGGAACCTCTTCCAGAAGCTCTTTTTTCCAGAAACGGTGCAGGGCAGCTCAGGGCTGTGTGGGGGTGCCGCGCTCCCCGGGGTCTCCATCGCAGGGAGGCTGGCAGCCCCTGTGAGCCCCGTGGCACAGAGCTTCAGATCATAAGTGTCTTCCTCAAGAAAACAGAAGTTGGGCTTTAATTGCTTTTATTACCTGAAATTCTTGTATTTTTAAAGATCATTTTGGTGTTTGAGGGAATGTTAGAGACAAACCACACGAGGCTGATTACTGTACTCTCCTGGTTTACAAAAACAGTTTTCCAAAGATAACCCCACTGTGGACTTCAAGGTGGCAAACTTGAACTCGAAATCAATGGAGCCAACTCTCGTTATAATGAAAAATGGAGCCTTTAAGGTTCGCTTAAAGCTTAAAATTTCAACTATAATTATTAGCTTGTTGCTTTAACAAATGCTTTTATTGCTTGATTTCCTCTTTTGACATTTAAAAAAGAAAGAGAACCGTACGTAATACACGTGTATACGTGCTGCGGCCAGGATGTATGTACGGCTTTGCCCAGGTCGGTCTGGCCTGCCCGTCCCCCCGGCGCTGATGAGAACCGACGGGAACCTGCTGCTGGAACAGAGCCTCCGCGCGCTCCCTGCCACGGCCTGTTCATTACCCTGTCACTGCGAGTGTGGGGTGCCCCGAGTGAGGGCGGTCCTGCTCCTGTGAGTGTCCGTGAAAGAACCTGTGGTTGAGAAGTAAATGTTTGCTTTTCTAAGCCTTTCCCTTGAAGAACAGTGAAGAAATAATGTGTAACCACTGAAAGCTAATCAGGGATTTTTTAATGCACATGTGAAGCTACTTTTGATGACTTCAGGCAGATACATTTAAAAGCAAGAGTAAATTTTCTTCCACAGTGCAGTTTCTTCAGTTAGAGAAAGCATAAATTATATAAGAAGGAAGCAAAAAGCTTTAGAAGCCAGCAAGAGATTACAAATATTTCCAAAATAAGACTTCAGAAATGAAAGCGACAAGCTAGGAACTGCCACATCAGATGGCTAGGAAGAGCAAGGGCCCACTGGAAGATGCTTGTTACTGTTCCTAAGACATTACACAGAAGGAAACGTGAAATTCCTTGTGTAAATTCAGCCAGGCTTGAGCGTTGGAAGGACTAGAAAGTGGCGAGTGCAGGGCAGAAAGCTGCAGAGGTGCGGAGAAGCGGACGCATGGGCCCGCAGGGGCACAGTGTGCGGCGCTCCCTCCAGAAGCACCGCCAGAGCCGGCCAGCTGAGCATAGCCACATCTGATGGGGAAAGGCAATGACAAAAACTCACACCTGAATTGCATTTAGATAAAATAGATGAACTCTAGAACGGTGAAGGAGAAACAAAGGTAGGGCTTGCCACTTGGCGGTAGCCTGTCTCCTGGCATCTGTGTGGTTGCCCTTCTGTGCACTGCTTTCTGGAGGACCCGTGGTCCACCAACGGGGAGAACCTGCACGGTGTTTGGTTCATTGAGGCTGAAGCGAAGTGTCCTAAGGACCGAGAGAGGCTGTGTGAGTCATTGGGAGGAAAGCCCCCAGCCTGCTCTTCAAACAGGATGTAAGGATCCAGAACCCTTCAGGGAAGGAGAGTAAATGCAGTTAAATGCCTGGAGTGGAGGATTCTCAATCTGTCTGATGGCTGGCCAGAGGGGCGTCAGCCATCGGTCGTCTGGTCTGCCTGAGTCTGAAGTACAAATGGAGTCCGCAAACTTTTCCATAGAGGGCCGAGTGGTAAATATTTTCAGTTTTGTAGGCCGCGCAGTCTCAGAAACAGGCGCCGAGCTGCACTGGCTCGCAGGCTGGAGTTTGCCAGCCCCTGGTCTCACCTGGTTTTCCCTTCTAAAGACCGCCTGTCTCAGCCTCTTGACAGACACGCGAGGTTGGTGCAGTGCAGCTCCGGGTGGGACCTGTGTCATCTCTGTAGTCTCCTAGCAGTCAGTCAATCCAAGTACGCGTCAGGGAGTCTGAAGTTAATACCTGTAAGCCTAATCGTATATTTTCATTCTGCAGTTTATACTTCCTGTCAGTCAGACAAAGTTCTCCCAACTTCCCGTAAATACTTCCCCTATTGAAAGTTCCAGCAGAGACTGAAGACAGACCGAAACCCGTGTCTTCATTTCTTAACTTTGAGAACAGGTACCACCAAGACGGTTTATTTCTGTCACCGTCACAAATTGGAAAGCAAAGCCCTGCGCTGCACGGGGCTTACTCTCTGGTACTAGAGGAATAACATGTAGACCGATGCAGTTTGAAACATCCTCTTCCCACGTGTGTGTCTGTGTTCGTGTCCCCCTGTGTCCGTCTGTCTGCGTGTGGGTGGGTGTGTGTTCACCTGTGCTGCCCGGGGGAGAGGTAGCTGTAAAGTCAGTTCTCTTCTCTCCCGTAGGGCGGATACGCAGCCTACAGGTATGCACAGCCTGCCACTGCAACCGCAGCCACAGCTGCTGCGGCCGCTGCAGCCGCCTACAGCGACGGGTACGTACGCCGCCCGGGGCGCCGCCGCCCGTCCGCCCTTCCCCCTTCCAAAACGGTGCTGGGTGCCTGGGGCTGCCCGCAGACCGGGCCTTCCCCTCGTGGCCTCTGTCACGCCAAAAGCATGTGACCCTGGCTCCTTTGACCCCAGTCCCCCTCTTTGTCACCTCCAGCTCCCGTCTTTTCCATTTTGGAGAAGTGCTTCAGAATTTCAGAGAACTGCGTGTAGACGTAGAAATCGAAAGGTTTTTTTCTATTCTGCCAGTTTCCTGATAACACTCCAAGACCGAGTCACTCACAAGCCCTTAGTACAGTCAGGCCTTTTATTTCGGGGGGGGTGTCACTGCCTTTCCCTCCTCTCCCTGACCGTACCTCTTCTTTGCAGTTATGGCAGGGTGTACACAGCTGACCCCTATCATGCCCTGGCCCCTGCCGCGAGCTATGGAGTTGGCGCTGTGGTAAGTGTATGTACAGTTTCTTTAAAAACATTTTACTCCTTCTAACTTTTACCTGCAGACTAAAAAAGATCTAGGGAGGCATTACGTTTAGCCCTTCTTCCATTGCCAAAGTATTAAAACCACATAGGACTGTCTGGAAAGTTCATATACCTTCTTTGCCTGGGTGTCATAGTGTGAGCCACACGTCCCAGTCAAGGACAGCGGAAAGGACCGTGTAGTGACAGTCTGCCCTGAGGAACGGCATTGTTTGGGAGAGAAGGAAGGGGCAGGTGGATGCTTTCCATTGGCTCGAATGTTGGGTGCGTACCTGTGGCATAGTTCTAAAGGCATGAGACTCTGCAATCTTCACAGTGAGCCTTTCAAAAAACTTGTTTTGTATGACTTTGAAATGCAGATGCCAAAAGTTGTCCCTGCTGTTCTTAAGTCTTCTGGTAGATAGTCCTAGAAACCAGCAAGCGATCGGCTCACAGGGACGTTTTATTGGTGACACCTGTAGGAAAACGGTCTTTTCGTAGACGTACAAGAGCTCTTCTCGAATGCCTCCCTCCTTCCCTCCCCTCCCCAACCAACTGAACTCCAGCCCCCACCACAGTGTTTACATGTCGGCCCAGACACTCTGGGTCCAGTGATCATGCTCACTGGCTCCAGTGAAGACCAGGCCTTTCTGTAGTGACACCTTCCATTGCCAGAAACTCTCTGTGGTGCAAAAGGTGGCTGGCGCTGCCCGGGCGCATGCACAGAGGCTTCTGAGAGGGAGGCGGAGTGACGGTCAGATGTCAGACTTGAAGAGTGGGGCAGAGCCCCTCATTGCCTCCCACCAGGTGTCCATGGCGAGGGTTTGTGGGCAGAAGCAACAGGTGCCGCGTGGAGGGGTGTGTGTTCAGAATTGAGGTGGAGACGTACAATATAAAGAAAGTGACGAAGTTCCTAAGGTGTTATTTAGAGCCAACGTGATACAAGTCCTGTACTAAAAAGAATAAACCGAAGAGCACTGTGTTCCTAGGGATAGTTTGTAAACAAGAGAAGCCGTTAGGTAGAGGTAAAATGCAGGAGTGAAGCCCAGTTAAGGCCCCAGTTACATGTACATATAAACACAGGTATGTCGAGAAACAACTTATTGGTGTATTTTATAGATTATAGAGGAGAGAGGCTTTATTAATTGAAAGAGTGGTTCAGGTTTAAATCCGACACTCTGAAACATGGGCTGTGACAGAGAGCGGTCAGAAGTAACCTGTTAGCTGTCGACAGGTAATGTGTAGGAGGGTCACGACTGTGATGCTGTAATCAAGGCAAAAGACCCATGGTTTTAAAAATCAAGTATATACAGGCCTGATTCCGAACTGAATCGACTTTCTGCTCTGCGCTAATTCAAGTAAGCAGTGAAATGAACCATTAGCATGCCCTCCCCTCGAGAAGATCAGGTTAGCGAGATGTTTTGGGCTCTGGTTTGAGCATCTTGGAAGCAAGAAGTGGGTATCCTGACCTCACTGCACCAGGCAGCCTCCGATCAGAGGCTTTGAAGCTTCTAAGGAAGCTGTTGGTTCAAACCCCTTCTCAGGACATTTTCTTCATTTTTAATGCTTGTCTCATCAACCGTTTAATTGTTTTTGTCTTTAATTACTGCAGGCGAGTTTATACCGAGGTGGCTACAGCCGATTTGCCCCCTACTGAAGTGACGTGAGACCCCTGCAAATGGGACAGCCCCCCAGTTCATGAGGCCTGGCTATTGCAATATTTACTAGTAGAGGAACTCTATAGCAAGATGAAGAGGAAAAACAAACAAACAAAACAAAAAAAAACACAAAAAAAGAGAGAATACTTTTTTATACCTCACTATGTTCTTTGAATATGTATTTTTCCTTTAAATTTCTGCCTTTAATTCTTTTGTTCCAAAGATTGTGCATTTTTTCTTTTTTTTTTTCTTTTTTTTTTTTTAACTGTGGTAAAAAAAAAAATGCATTTCCATGTCTGTATGTCCGTGCTTAGCTTATTCTGTCAATCACGGAAGAGGCAGTTAATGATGGAGGAGAGACGTTAGGAGCTGAGGATGCATCTGATCCGAAATCAGCAGACAGAATTACCAAAGTGCGTCTGGTGCTGCATGGCTGGGGCACGAGCAGAAGCGGAAGAGATCTTTCTGCGACAGGATATTCTTCTAGTCTTCTGAGTTTCCGGTCTTTGGCAGGCAGTTCTGATCGGCTGTGGCTGGAATCCACACGCTGATGAGATGATAGGAATGTGTGCTTGCAAAGCAGGAGAATTAAAAAGACACTTTCCTCTCCTCTTCCCTCCTGTCTTCTCCATTCTTTTTACAATCATCTTAAATGCACAGCCTGAGAGAGTTGGCATAGTTTTTGGAATTATAGTATTAATATTTCCAAACATGCTCTCAGACTGTGGATAATAAACACCTCATTAGGAAACCAATCTCAGAATGAACTCCGGAGTATGAAAAAGATTCTTTTCTTTCTTGCCATCCTAGCATTCCTGCTGGGCTTCTTCCCTTTTAATTGAACCACAGCTCGGCCCATCTATCATTTTATTAACACCCTGCTCCCATGTCCTCAAGATTCAGGAATTTAGGGCCCAGGGACAGAAGAATAACCACAGAGCCAGTGGCCAGATGTCCTCCTGCGTGTGGCTTAAGGATGAAGGACAAATTGTCAAGAGCCAGCGCAGAGGGTAAAGGAAAGAAAAAGGATATTAGGCACTCTGATATCCCTGATCTATCTCTGTCATCAGAAAGTCAGTACAAAGCATAAGACATATAATAAAGACTCTTGGCACAAGATAAAGCACCGAGTCCTAGTCAGCTGTCCCTGGCCGCTCGGTAGCCCGGGCGTGTGAGGGCAGGCAGAGGCACTTTGTACCAGCTCCAAAGCCATAGGAATTCTCGTCGTCCTGAGCCTTTGTGAGTCACTCCTCTCTCTCCGGTCTTGAGCCCTCGTGGCCATCCCGCCCAGCTTCTCATCTCCTCCAAAGACACCCGCTGAGTTCCTGGGCCACTTGGTGTGCACGGACACTGCAGGACGTGACGTGCAGAGGGGCTGAGGTGGCCGTGGCAGCGAGTCGCTGCTCCTGCTCCCTGGCTTCAGCTCTGTGTGTGTTACCAGGGTAGGGGAGCAGGTGTTTCTCTTCTAGCTCTTGGCTGTTGATGATGAAGGCAAGGGTCCTGCAGCAGTTCCAAAGTGAAGGCGTTAGAAAATAGAAAAAGCATCCTCTGTCTGGCTCCCTGCTCTGTTCACATTGGTACTGGGGTGACCTTTCACCCGAGGGAGAGCTGGTCAGGCGAGCAGTTCAGAGACATGGACCTTCGGGTGTGTGATGGGTTTGGTCTGGGTTGGTTTTTTTCCGCCTGCCTCCACATGTTCTTGGGTTCCTGATGCATGTCTCTGAGTTCAAACGGCTGGCATGCGCCAGCGCCGAGCTTTCTTTGTCAGCACAGCACTGCATCTGGGAGGGCCGGCGTGTCGCTGTCACACGCAGGCCTCCCCCTCGGAACCCTGTCTCTCCTGGTAGCGGGGGAGGCCAGCCCTGAAACTGGGAACAGCGAGGGCACTGGAGGCCACGGTGCAGTTCTCATTGATTCTAGAGAGGAATGCATAGGATGGGGGCGCCCCACTGCCCAGCCCACTGGCCACTTTTTAAAAGTTCCCCTCCCCAAGCCAAAGTTTGGTTTGTTGCTGTTAAGACAATTTTCGTTGTGTATATAAATATTTTAGTTGGGGGGGTGGGAGAGCGGGGCTTCCACAGTTCTACAGAATGGGGGCAGGGAGGACTTTTTCTTTTTTCTTTCTTTTTTTTTTTTTTTGCTTTTGAGGGAGAGCTTTTACAAACTAAAAAAACAGATGGAAATTTTGTGTCATGTTCAAAGAGAGGCCATTCTCACAAAATGGCAAGACACTCCTGGGTGGGGACAAGGCCACGTTCTAAACAGTTGTGCTCGCAGCAGGGAGTAGAGTGAGGCAGTGAGTTCGAGAGTCTTCCCTTCTTTTCTCCAGGAAGTGACAAGGGTGATGGGAAGGGGAGAGAAGGCGGCTTCCTCACCCCTTTAGAAGAGGCAGAAGCTTGAGATAGGGGTACCTTTTGTGCATTTCAGTTCAGCTGGTTCTGGCTGAGGGTCCGAGGGCAAACTCCGTGCATCCCAGCGGGCTTCTGCCACGCTCCCAGGGTGCTGGGAATACTGCGTCCTCTGGCTCCCTTTCCTGAGAAGGACGAAACAGAGTTCCGCTTTTCCCCAAAGGGCCTTTGGTTTCCCGTGTCGGCATTGAGAACCAGGACTCTCGGGAGGCCCTGGATTTGATGGTGTCGACCTCCCATCTACCTTGAACGTTGAGACTCCATCAGAGGCAGGTTCCTCCGAGGGTCAGTGCTCATGGGTGCCTGATTCAGGTTCCCAATGGACTAAGCCACAGTTAGAAGAGCCAGGCGTCCTGTGAGTTTGTTAGAGGGCGCTGGTGAGAATTCCAAAACACTTATGTTGGTGAACGTAGCACAGGAGTCAGCCCAGCAGCTCTGTAGCTCCTTGTGTGGCCTTCCTGTGCTGAGAATCTTACTTGTAGAAGCTGGGCTCCTTTAAGGAGACCGTAGTGGAAATGGAAACCTTTATCTGAATTGTCCTCTTTCAGCCCCGACAGCTGCCCTTAGGTCTCTCCCAGAATTCCTCGTGTTACGTAGTGCGGCTCTGTTAACCCGGATCAGCCACAGTGACAGGGACGCCTCGTTCTTCAGGCACTCGGGTCTTGCAGAACCTGCCCTCACCATGACCCTTAAACAGCCACGGTCAGAATTGGGCTACTTTCACTTTTCCTTGAAAAAGAAAGGGACAGGCTAAACTCTTAGTCTGAGGGGAGCTAGTGGAGATCTTTTTCTTAGAAATGAGTGGTAGTGGCTTTTGCTACAAAGTGCGACTCCTCAGGGGCTGAAACTGCTCTTAGTTTAGGTTATACTTTCCTGGAGATACAGCAGATCAGCCAGCGAATCGCCATCACCCTGTGACTAGGCACGCAACTTCCAGATGGGAGGGAGGTGGAGGCTTGGGGCGGAAACTCCAAGGGTCTGGTCTGCCGAGAAGGGCTCAATCCCACCCCC